>CM042378.1:31494510-31497010 GCA_023634145.1 Thymallus thymallus | reverse complement strand
CAGGTACCCTGCAACACTCTATACCTTTTCCAACTCCGGGTCGTATCAAAATCCCACCCACCCAATCCCTTCCCTACACCCTCATACTTTCCTTAGAGCCCCCATTCCCCCTGCAGTACCTGAACCACGGAACATCCCTATAATCAGTTCTTACTCACACATTAACAAATACATCCACTCAAAACTCAAGACGGCCTTTACTGACACACAGCACACATTCCCCACACTCCAACCATTCAGACACATCTCAGCCTTTCGTAGAAACCCCAACCTGAAGGACATTCTGGTTCACGCCAAGTTCTCCAACCAGCCAGCTCCCACAATACCCATCAAACACCAGTACTACAGACAACTGTCAAACATACATAACACACATACACACACTTCCATCCCCATCAAAAACGAATGCACATTCATAGCAATAACATTGTATATGCCATCACCTGCACATTATATCACAACATCTATGCATGCAACACCTATACATGATAAACAATAACAAACTACCCACATATTTGGTCCAACACTTCCAGACTAGATACATTGAGGTACAAAAAGCCAAACACACTGGCAGGCCTTACCCAGAACAGATTGCCTGATCCCCCGACCTTAACCCTAACCCTAACCTTAACCCCAACCTTAACCCTAAACTTAACCCCAAACCTAACCTTAAACCCAACCTTAAACCCAACCCTAACCTTAACCTTAACCTTAACCTTAACCCCAAGCCCGGTCATCGTCGCAGACATGTATATTCCCCCTCAAGCCGATACCACGATGGCTCTCAAGGAACGACATTGGATTTGTGCAAACTGGAAACCGCATATCCTAAGGCCACATTTATTGTAGCTGGGGACTTTAACCTTTACTGGATAGGTGTCCCGTAATCAGGACAGTTCTTGCTCAATACGCATAATGTGACTAGAAAGACGTTGTAAACAACAGCCAATTTTCTGGGACATATACATGTCTTATATGGGCAGAAAGCTTACATTCTTGTTAATCTAACTGGTGTGTCCAATTTACAGTAGCTATTACAGCTAAAACAAATACCATGCTATTGTTTGAGGATAGTGCACAACAACAAAACACTTTGATACATTCTCATTCTCATCTGAAGGTAAATGATGTTCTCAAATTCAGTAATCTTGCACTGATTTGTCATCCTGAGGGTCCACTTGATAAAATGTAGAATCGTTTTGTTTGATAAAAAACATTTTTATGATCCATATTTTATACAGCTTGTGTCATGAAATCGGACTCATTCAACTTTCAACAAAACAATTACATTTTTTAAAATTATTTAAAAAAATAAATAAAATATTTAACCTTTATTTAACTAGGCGTCAGTTAAGAACAAATTCTTATTTACAACGATGGCCTACCTACAGGGTCAGCCCCTGGAGCAGTGCCTTGCTCAAGGACACATCGACAGGTTCAACAAAACAATTTATGTAATAAGAAACGCTAAACCTGCTTTTACCCAGTCAAGTTTGGTTTGTATGCAATCCTCAGACACTCAAGAACACAACCAAACTTTATTCATCATTCTACATTAGGTATATCCGAATAAAAAAAAAAGCACAGAACTCATTACCACCAATGAGACAGGCGGTGTTCACTTGATTGACTGTATCTTGGTCCAATGACCACCTATCGTTTTGAAACATCGCTAGCTAGATAGCCAGTGAGCCGGGCTTTACATGAGTGTGCCATGGTCCTTCGTCTGAGGAAAAGCCTGTGTATTCAGCACGCGCGCAATGCGGTTTAGTGTTCATTGGAAATCTAAACAAGGAAGTCTCGTATCGCGTTACGCACAACAGTTTTCAGCAAGTTTTGAAACAACAATATGGCTACTAATACTGGAAAAGCTAAATCAAAGTCCAGGTATACAGATTTGAATGAGATTATAGCAAAAATCGACAGGGAAAGAACCAGAACCAGTAGATGAGGACTTAGTGAAACTAGTTTAGACTCAACAGCTGAAGATATGTTTTTGGAAGGAGAGGACACCATTTTAGACTGGTTCTTCTCATCCTGTTGTTTGAATTGTTGCATATTATTCATTTGAGATATTTTTTTAGATTTTTTCTATATACATATGTATATAATCACTAATTAAATATGTGTATGAATAGCAATCAAGGCATTCGGAAACCACAGCCACAGCATGTCAAAATCAACATAAAGTACACATTGGCTATATATTTTGGGTCTATATAAATACGTATATATGAAAGCCAGTGGGGCTGATAAAAGGAGGATGGCCCACAACAATGGCCGGAATGTAGTGAATGGAACAGCGCTAAACAGACAAAAACCATGTGCTTGATACCATTCCACTCACCCCACCCTGGCCACCACTACAATCCTTCCCTCACCAGCCTTATTTACCATTGGTACACACACTTCACCACAGTCATTGTGTTCACCCTACTCTATACAATATATATATATGTGTTTTAGATATGTGTTATATTATGTGAATATTTTTTTTATT
>CM042378.1:31379510-31492010 GCA_023634145.1 Thymallus thymallus | reverse complement strand
CTCTCTCTCCCTCTCTCACACTCTCCCTCTCTCCCTCTCTCTCTCCCTCTCTCTCTTCCTCCCTCTCTCTCTCCCTCTCTCACACTCTCCCTCTCTCCCTCTCTCACACTCTCCCTCTCTCCCTCTCTGTCTCTCAATTCAAATTCAAATTCAAATTCGGCTTTATTGGCATGAAAGTTACAACTTAACAATATTGCCAAAGCACTTTACAATGTAACAATAAAAAGAAAGTTCATATTATTATTAACAATAACACAAATATAGATTCATTACATATTAATTATCACATACACAACCAAACATATTCAAAATAATTGTATGTGTGTGTTTTGTGTGTGTGTAAGTTTGTTGGGAGGTTATTGGTTGTAGTTGGGTCAACTGGTTGTCCTTACGGGATTATTGTTTGCAGTTGGGTCAACTGGTTGTCCCTACGGGTGTGGCATAATGCAACATATTTTGCACCATAAATTGCACAATGGACCTTTTCACCCAATAGGCATTGTAATTTTTCATCATCTGTTCCTGTTTCAAATTCTTTATTTCTATTTTTATTTTGGGGAAAGAAAGTTGCCCGTATGTCTGCATAATTATAACATTTTAGGAGAAAGTGTGTTTCCGTTTCAATTGCGTTTTGTGGGCAGAGTAAACACAACCTGGCATCTCTGGGTTGCCAGATCTGTCTGCGACGACCGGTCTCTATAGCCAGGCTGTGCTCGCTGAGTCTGTACATAGTCAATGTTTTCCTCAGTTTTCTATCAGTCACAGTGGTCAGATAGTTTGCCACTGTGTACTGTCTGTTTAGTGCCAAATAGCATTGAAGTTTACTTTGATTTTTTGTGATGTCTTTCCAATAGGTCATATAATTTTCTTTTTGTTTTTTGATAATTTGGTTGGGCCAGATTTTCTGAGTGCTGTCCTGAGGCTTTGTTGGGTTACTGTTGGTTTGTGAGTTTAGTCTCATGATCAGCTGACTAAGGGGACTCTTTTCTATGGTCACCTCTTGGTATTGGAGGGCTTTGTTGGGGTCGCTTATTTTTAAATGGTTATAGAATGTGGTGGCTCGTTTTTGGATATTAATTAAAAGGGAAAATTGGCCTAATTCTGCCCTGCATGCGTTGTTTGTAGTTTTTCTCTGGACTCTGAGTATATTCTTACAAAGTTCCGCATGCAGGGTTTCAATTGGATGTTTGTCCCATTTTTCAAATTCTTGTTTGGTAAGTGGGCCCCACACTTCACTGCCATATAATGCAATTGGTTCAATTATTGATTTGAATATTTTGAGCCAGATCCTAATTGGTATGTCTAATTTGATGTTTCTTTTAATGTCATAAAAAGCTCTTCTTGCCTTGTCTCTCAGTTCATTCACAGCCAAGTTGAAATTTCCTGTGGAGCTTATTTTTAGTCCTAAATATGTGTAGGTGTAGGTGTGTTCTAGGTGTGTGGAGCCTAATAGGAAGGTGTATTTGTTTTCTTGGCATCTGGATCTTTTTTGGAATATCATAATTTTGGTTTTTTCTAGGTTTACTGTCAGCGCCTTCTTTTGTTGGTGATAGTAGTACCAGATCATCTACATATAGGAGACATTTTATTTTTATATCTTTAAGGGTCAGTCCAGGGGCTGTTGATTGTTCAAGCATTTTTGTCAGTTCATTAATATAGATGTTAAACAGGCTTGAGCTTAGGTTGTTTCCTTGTTTAACTCCACATCCCTCTCTCTCTCTCTCTCTCTCTCTCTCTCTCTCTCTCTCTCTCTCTCTCTCTCTCTCTCTCTCTCTCTCTCTCTCCCACTCACTCACTCACATTCACACACAGACACTACTCGAAGGCTTTAACGAGAGATCACAACACTCTAGCTAAAGAGATAATGATCATCTGCAGGAGGCCAGCATGCAGGAGGCCAGCATGCAGGAGGCCAGCATGCAGGAGGCCAGCATGCAGGAGGCCAGCATGCAGGAGGCCAGCATGATGAAAGAGCCTCAAGAGTCTGTGTGTTTGTGTCTTTTCCAGATGTTTCAAGTTCCTCACTCCTTCACCAATTTGTATTTTATTTTAATGTTTTTATTTAATCTATAGCAATTGACTTCAGTGTAAAACCTTAAAATAATATTTGACATCTGAGAGTGTTTGTGTGTGCGTGAGACAGAGATAAATGTGTATTTGTATAGATGTGTGTGTTTGTGTGTGTGCGTGTTAGTACAGTTTGTCTATATGGAAATTGGGGCAGACAGTGCCGGGGACAAACTCCTAGGTGGTGTGATGGGAGCTGTGGGTGTTTGACGATGACCATGGGCGGTGTGAGTGATCTAGGTATTCTAGCATGCTGCTGCTGGTTGACTGTGTGTGTGTTTGTGTGTGTTTGTCTGTGTGTGTGTGTGTGTGTGTGTGTGTGTGTGTGTGTGTGTGTGTGTGTGTGTGTGTGTGTGTGTGTGTGTGTGTGTGTGTGTGTGTGTGTGTGTGTGTGTGTGTGTGTGTGTGTGTGTGTGTGTGTGTGTGTGTTTGCCTCTCAGTGTCAGTGGAATATCTTCATCGATTTCCACATAACTTTCCAGGTATAATGAAGCAGAATCAGTAACACAGGGAGGGTTGAAACACACAAAACCCCATGACTACGGATCAGAAGGTCATATTCAACCAGCGGTGGATGCTTGTTGTTTATTTGTTTTTGGTTTTTTTCCCAAACCTTTGACGTTTGGAGAAAGTGCAAAAGCGTCTAATTCTGCGGTGAGACGGTGAGAGCTTGTTGTGTCCGGCTCCGAGGGTTGTGTTTTCAACCCAGTTCAACCTGAACACCATTCAGAATTTATGCCTAAACTTAACCTTCGGAATGTTACATTTTATGGACAAACGTCGGATTCTTCAGTGAGAGCTCACACACACACACACACACACACACACACACACACACACACACACACACACACACACACACACACACACACACACATACACATACACATACACATACACACACACACACACATACAGACACACACACACACACACACACACACACACATACACATAATATTGAATGATTTGCAAGGAAATGACTAACATGTGTTTAATGGAGATAAGAGATGAGTTTTCAGCGAGTGACTTGGTCTTAAACGCTCATCTGTCATTATCCATTTTCATAGAATACACATTTCATCATAGATAGGAGGAGGAGAGGAAGGAGGACAACGAGAGAGAGAGATAGAGCGATAGAGGTGTAGAGGGAAGTGGCCAATGAGACAACGGGGAATTGAGTGAGGGAGTGGCAGTTTTCACTATTATGGAAACGTCAGGAATCACCATGGTGATTACTAAAGAGTGATTGAACACAGGTTATAGCCATATCTATATATTATGTCAACAAAGTCCCACATCATGTGTGTGTGTGTGTGTGTGTGTGTGTGTGCGGGAGTGTGTGTGTGTGTTTCTATGTGGTAAAAGTACATGCTCATGAAGCAGCAGTGCCATCATCAGCCTCACTCTGATGGTTTTATATTTTACCTCCTTTTCCTACCCAACGTCCTCTGAAACATGACCCGCCTAACCGCGTTCCTTAACAACCGCCAGCTTAACCCGGAAGCCATCCGCACCAATGTGTTGGAGGAAACACCATTCAACTGGCATCCGTGGACAGCCAGCAGGCACCCGGCCCACCACTAGGAGCCGCTAGAGTGCAATGAGACAAGTAAAGCCCCACCGGCCAGACCCTCCCCTAACCCTGACTACGCTGGGCCAATTGTGCGCCGTCGTATTGGACTCCCGATCATGGCTAGTTGTGGCACAGCACGGGATATGAACCTGGGCCTGTAGTAACATCTCTAGAACTGCATGCGATGCAGTGCCTTAGACCGCTGATTGGCCTCACCGGGGTGCCGTGCCGTCGGCAACACAGACTTGGAACTGTTGGGGTGTTAGGGCCTAGTTTAACAATTGTGCATCCATCCTTGAATAACTCTGGTCTGTAATCACTCATTCACTCAGGACTCTATCTATCTCTCCCTGGTCCAATCTTTATATATTTGTATATTTTATTTAACCTTTATTTAACTTGGCAAGTCAGTTAAGAACAAATTCTTATTTACAATGACGGTCTACCTACAGGGTCAGCCACAGTAGTACGGCACCCCTGGAGAAAATTAGGGTTAAGTGCCTTGCTCAAGGACACATCGACAGTTTTTTTTTTTTTTTTACCTTACCTCGGCTGTTATTCAAACCAGCGACCTTTCGGTTACTGGCCCAACCCTCTAACCGCTAGGCTAACTGCCGCCCAATCATCAAGCTTGACCTTGGTTGACCTTTATTAAAGGAAGGTGCAACATTACAGAACATTCTGTAGATATATTGTTTAGAACAGAGAATAGGGATCAATCAATCTGCCACGTTCTGATCATTTAACCCTCCAGCGTGTGTTTCTAACCCCCATGTTTGGCTTGTTGTGCTAAAGTGAAGAATATAATGAAATCATTAATTATTCATTCTGAGATGGCTGTGTGTTTGTGGCCAAAGGCTGATTTGGGTAATCAATGTCGGAAAACATGGATTGGGGAAATCTCAGGAATGCTGCAGTAGAGAGCATGTCACCCTAAGAATTCTGCTCACACTTACTGAAGTTGCAATTTTTTAGCAGTTTGTAAAAATGCAAAATGTACTGTTCCTCACTTCTTGAAGATATCATTGATGTGAGTTTGGATTACTAAAATTCAAGTTTTGCTGACAGCAACAGTGACAATTCTGCTTTTCTGGGAGTGGCAATATTGAGAACAGGATTATTCTGGGGGGAATCAGGTGATTGACCAGATTGGTGTATCTAGACATTCATGCTAGTGCTGTAAATTAAACACATTTTCTGAGTTCATTGTCATCCTCGTCAAACATGTACACCACCATACAGTAGCTATATCAAGACCATCTCCTTTTCATGTATGCATTTCAGTGTGACCTGACACAACAAAAACACCAACGCACACACACACACACACAACTTCTACTGTATAAGTGGAAGCAGTGAAAAGTACATTGGCAGTGTGGCGTCACAAGGGAAATGGCTGAGAAGGCTGGAAGTCATTAAGAAAAGCAATATGCTGCTGAAATTGCATCAGCGTTGTTGCATGATAAATGCTTTCTATTTGTTTTCTATGGAGCCAAATATCCTCCAACTGCCTGATATTCTTAATAGACAGTCACAGGCAGACACCAGCCTGATATTCTTAATAGACAGTCATAGGCAGACACCAGCCTGATATTCTTAATAGACAGTCACAGGCAGACACCAGCCTGATATTCTTAATAGACAATCATAGGCAGACACCAGCCTGATATTCTTAATAGACAGTCACAGGCAGACACCAGCCTGATATTCTTAATAGACATTCACAGGCAGACACCAGCCTGATATTCTTAATAGACATTCACAGGCAGACACCAGCCTGATATTCTTAATAGACATTCACAGGCAGACACCAGCCTGATATTCTTAATAGACATTCACAGGCAGACACCAGCCTGCTATTCTTAATAGACATTCACAGGCAGACACCAGCCTGATATTCTTAATAGACATTCACAGGCAGACACCAGCCTGATATTCTTAATAGACATTCACAGGCAGACACCAGCCTGATATTCTTAATAGACATTCACAGGCAGACACCAGCCTGATATGCTTAATAGACATGCGCAGGCAGACACCAGCTCCCAGATATTGTATTTTGTTTTTGTTTCTCTATATATTTATTGTTCGCTTTTTATTGACGGAGGTATCAGGGACAGGAAACTGACTTTAGGCACAAAGAATTGTGGAGGTATGATTCAGGGGTGAGATCATTTGGCCTTTGGTCTTCGACGTGACCTTTAGAACACCGGAGAGGCTAAACAATTGCTGATCAATATACAATTAAAGAGATGTCACAAGACAAAGGAGAAAAACTTAAAGAGATGTCACAAGACAAAGAAGAAAAATTTAAAGAGATGTCACAAGACAAAGATGAAAAATTTAAAGAGATGTCACAAGACAAAGAAGAAAAATTTAAAGAGATGTCACAAGACAAAGATGAAAAATTTAAAGAGATGTCACAAGACAAAGAAGAAAAATTTAAAGAGATGTCACAAGACAAAGATGAAAAATTTAAAGAGATGTCACAAGACAGAGAAGAAACATTTAAAGAGATGTCACAAGACAAAGGAGAAAAAATAAACATATTTAGATATAGGGAAGGTTATACAAGACAGGAAAAAAAAAAAAAATAATAATAATATTCTAGATTTTAACTCTAATTAGCCGTGGTATATTGGCCATATATTCCAAACCCCCGAGGTGCCTTATTGCTATTATAAACTGTTTACCAACGTAGTTAGAGCAGTAAAAATATATCACGACTGTCAGCCAATCAGCATTCAGCGCTCAAACCACCCAGTTTATAATATAAATATATGATATACTGTATAATACACTTACACTGAATATGCCAATCATTAGGAACACCTTCCTAATATTGAGTTGCACCCCCCTCTCCCCCCTTTTGCCCTCAGAACAGAACCAATTTGTTGGGGTATGGACTGTACAAGGTGTTGAAAGCGTTCTACAGGGATGCTGGACAATGTTGACTCCGATACTTCAACTTGTGTCAAGTTGGCTGGATGTCTTGTGGGTGGTGGACCATTCTTGATACACATGGGCAACTGGTGAGCATGAAAAATCCAGCAGCGTTGCAGTTCTCAAACCGGTGCGCCTGGCACCTACTACCATACCACCTGCAAAGGCACTTAAATATTTTACACAATCCATGTCTCAAGGCTTAAAAATCCTTCTCGAATGTGTCTCCTCCCCTTCATCTACACTGATTGAAGTGGATTTAACAAGTGACATCAATAAGGGATCATAGTTTTCACCTGGTCAGCCTGTTCCTAATGTTTTGCATACTCAGTGTATTTCTTATGTGGATTATTTCACACACTAATAACTGAACAGGTAAAACCAGGAGTTATTTAATTAGACGCTTTGCTTATTTTTAAAGCTGAACGTGGCTTTATTCAATCACACTGGTTGAAGAGATGTGATGTGTTTTCTGCCATAGTTTCACATCACGTGTGTAAAAAAAAAGTAAACAGATGACTGTATACACAAGGAAGAAGAGTGTAGTAAAGTCTGAAAGCCACAGCCAGACTTGAAGCCTTGGACTAAAAGTGATTTGGACAGGGTATGTTCCTAGCAAGAGCTGAAATCAAGAATAGACCTGGAACTGTTGGGGTGTTAGGACCTAGTTTAACAATTATGCATCGATCCGTGAGTAACTCTGGTCTGTAATCACTCATTCACTCAGGACTTATTTATTCATTCAGGTCTGTATATACAGTGGGGAGAACAAGTATTTGATACACTGCCGATTTTGCAGGTTTTCCCACTTACAAAGCATGTAGAAGTCTGTAATTTTTATCATAGGTACTCTTCAACTGTGAGTGACGGAATCTAAAACAAAAATCCACAAAATCACATTGTATGATTTTTAAGTAATTAATTTGCATTTTATTGCATGACATAAGTATTTGATACATCAGAAAAGCAGAACTTAATATTTGGTACAGAAACCTTTGTTTGCAATTACAGAGATCATACGTTTCCTGTAGTTCTTGACCAGGTTTGCACACACTGCAGCAGGGATTTTGGCCACTCCTCCATACAGATCCTTCAGGTTTCGGGGCTGTCACTGGGCAATACGGACTTTCAGCTCCCTCCAAAGATTTTCTATTGGGTTCAAGTCTGGAGACTGGCTAGGCCACTCCAGGACCTTGAGATGCTTCTTACGGAGCCACTCCTTAGTTGCCCTGGCTGTGTGTTTCGGGTCGTTGTCATGCTGGAAGACCCAGCCACCACCCATCTTCAATGCTCTTACTGAGGGAAGGATGTTGTTGGCCAAGATCTTGCGATACATGGCCCCATCCATCCTCCCCTCAATATGGTGCAGTCGTCCTGTCCCCTTTGCAGAAAAGCATCCCCAAAGAATGATCTTTCCACCTCCATGTTTCACGGTTTGGATGGTGTTCTTGGGGTTGTACTCATCCTTCTTCTTCCTCCAAACACGGCGAGTGGAGTTTAGACCAAAAAGCTCTATTTTTGTTTCATCAGACCACATGACCTTCTCCCATTCCTCTTCTGGATCATCCAGATGGTCATTGGCAAACTTCAGACGGGCCTGGACATGCGCTGGCTTGAGCAGGTGGACCTTGCGTGCGCTGCAGGATTTTAATCCATAACGGCGTAGTGTGTTACTAATGGTTTTCTTTGAGACTGTGGTCCCAGCTCTCTTCAGGTCATTGACCAGGTCCTGCCGTGTAGTTCTGGGCTGATCCCTCACCTTCCTCATGATCATTGATGCCCCACGAGGTGAGATCTTGCATGGTGCCCCAGACCGAGGGAGATTGACCGTCATCTTGAACTTCTTCCATTTTCTAATAATTGCGCCAACAGTAGTTGCCTTCTCACCAAGCTGCTTGCCTATTGTCCTGTAGCCCATCCCAGCCTTGTGCAGGTCTACAATTTTATCCCTGATGTCCTTACACAGTTCTCTGGCCTTGGCCATTGTGGAGAGGTTGGAGTCTGTTTGATTGAGTGTGTGGACAGGTGTCTTTTATACAGGTAACGAGTTCGAACAGGTGCAGTTAATACAGGTAATGTGTGGAGAACAGGAGGGCTTCTTAAAGAAAAACTAACAGGTCTGTGAGAGCCGGAATTCTTACTGGTTCGTAGGTGATCAAATACTTATGTCATGCAATAAAATACAAATTAATTATTTAAAAATCATACAATGTGATTTTCTGGACCTCTACATGCTTTGTAAGTAGGAAAACCTGCAAAATCGGCAGTGTATGAAATACTTGTTCTCCCCACTGTACATACTCATGTACAGTTGTTATATCATATCACGTGCAATATTGTAAGTAATTCTTGGACTGAACTTACGTAGTCATTCACTCAGGAATGCATATTAGTATCCTGTCAGTTGTATCTTTTTTCATTGCTTTTAGTATATTGAATGTGCAAAACGTGCATTTATCTGTAATTAAACCCTGCGAACTAAGGACTGTATTTTAAGGGAATTACTATTATTACCCTAAATTATATAATAAACACATTTAGCTATTTAAGTATCTCTTCCTGTCATTTACCTGTACAGTTAATGTAACCATGCAAATATTCACTGACCTGTAAATTGAACTGTACCTTTACGTGTACCATTAATTTAACCATGCAAACTATTAACTTACCTGTTCATTTATTCACCGATTTATACACTCTGTAACAATGTATAGTGTACATATTCAGCCATCCACCCATACTATGCAATGTGTTTTTATAGATTTTTTGCACTCCATACTTCTTGTATTTGTATACTTGTTCATACTGCCGCTCAATATATCATGTATCATGTATCTGTCTTTTCTATCTATCTATCTATCTATCTATCTATCTATCTATCTATCTATCTATCTATCTATCTATCTATCTATCTATCTATCTATCTATCTATCTATCTATCGATAGATAGATAGATAGATTACTCGTCCAGGGTGAGAGTAAACAAGTGATGCTCGTGTGTGTGTGCGTATCTTTGTGTGTGTGTCTGTGTGTTATCCCATGAGAGTCTTAGCCCTGTCTAAGCTACTACTAAGCTATATGGAATTGTTTTAAGAAGGTCATACAAAGGATCATTTTGATATTTGATTTTGAATTTTAAGCCCCCTTGAAGCATAAAAAAAATCTATACAAAAATGATTTTATGAAAAAGAAATGTTTGGCCTTACTGCTATTAGCCCATACAAAGGCATTGAATAACAGATTCACTACATGGAACAACAGATAGTCCCCATAAAATCGAAAGGAAGTTTGTTCTGAAGTGTCTATCCTATATCAGAGAGATATAAGAAAGCTCAAGAAACATTTGTTATTGAACCCATTATTTTTGTCACTAAATAGTATATACGTACTTCCATTAATTTTTTTAGCTGGTGCTGGGAGACCTTCGGACGAGACTGTGGAGATCCTAGAGAAAAACAACATGTGTGTTTGTGTTTGTGAGAGTCTCACCTTTACACAGAGGGGTCATATAGGGTGTAGCCCAAGCGTCTCTTCTCTACCCTCTGTCTCCACCTTTACCTCACATCTCTTCTCCACCCTCTGTCTCCACCTTTACCTCACGTCTCTTCTCCACCCTCTGTCTCCACCTTTACCTCACGTCTCTTCTCCACCCTCTGTCTCCACCTTTACCTCACGTCTCTTCTCCACCCTCTGTCTCCACCTTTACCTCACGTCTCTTCTCCACCCTCTGTCTCCACCTTTACCTCACGTCTCTTCTCCACCCTCTGTCTCCACCTTTACCTCACGTCTCTTCTCCACCCTCTGTCTCCACCTTTACCTCACGTCTCTTCTCCACCCTCTGTCTCCACCTTTACCTCTGCTACTACCTGAGGTTAACTCAACACTGGGGAGATGGGGGAGAGGAAAGATGCACACACACACACGCACACACACACACACACACACAGTATACTTGCCCCCCTCCACGTCCACCTAGCCCAGATTTGGGTGAAATCCCCTAATTCTTTTTGTCCCAGCATCAGGTCTGGGCTGAGACGGAGTAGCTTTGTCATCTTAGAGGCTGCATTCCAAACAGGCTTTGGGTTGTTAACTACTGTAATACCACCCACATCACAGACTGGAGCAGCGCTGCAGCACTGAAGCACCACTGGAACACTTAGGGGTATTGCCTTGCTCATGGGCACAACGGCTGCCGGATCACTCCCTGACGATTTCCCCACAGGCAGCTGGGGGTTCGAAGCGGCAACCCTCAGGTTACTGACTAGCCTCTCTAAACTAATGGCTACCATCGATGGACGTGTGTGTGTGCGTGGATGCGTGCGTGCGTGTGTGACAGAGATGGATGGGGTTTCTGGTATTAAAACTAAAGGTAAATGCCACACCTGTCTGTCACTTCACGCCTGCTCTCCCTGACACGCCACCTCTGACAGCCTGGCATTTACACACCTCACTCACCAGACAAACACACACACACACACACCTTACACATCCTCATATTGATAAACACACCTCTGTTTTCAGAATGTTGACACTGTGCTTGAGCTTCATTCAGAATGTCTCTGTAATGTCTACCTATATCTATGTTTAGAATGTACAAAGCATCCCAGATGTCACTGTCTCTGTAATGTCTACCTATATCTATGTTTAGGATGTACAAAGCATCCCAGACGTCCCATATCCATATACAGGACTGAACTTCATCTGTTACATACATTTTAAGCCAGACACGGTGTGCTTTATAGTTTACACCCTGTGGATTGATAGAAGCACATGCCTCTGCCCTTCTAAATGCTGTCAGCTTATCCCCCCTGCTTGTCTCTTTCTGTTAGTCACCAAACGTCACGCAGGCCTCAATAATACATCAGCCCTTACATAGCTAACTGGGCCATGGAGAAGGAGACTTAGAGACAGGGAACCATCCGTCACACATAAACACACACACGCTCTGTCACACACACACACACAAACACACACCTGGGCTGAGCCTTGGTGGCAGCTGTTGACAGGTGTGTAACATGCTTGTGTTGATGTTCTTAATTTGAGATGCTGGGATAAGGAACATTGAATATGGAACATGGAATATGGAACAGGGAACATGTAACATGTAACATGTAACATGTAACATGAAACATGAAACATGAAACAGAGAACAGAGAACAGAGAACATGGAACATGTAACAGGGAACAGGGAACAGGGAACATAAAACAGGGATCATGGAACAGGGAACATGGAACAGGGAACAGAGAACAGAGAACAGAGAACAGAGAACAGAGAACAGAGAACAGATAACAGATAACAGAGAACATGGAACAGGGCACAGGGCACAGGGCACAGGGCACAGGGCACAGGGAACAGGGAACAGGGAACAGGGAACTGGGAACTGGGAACTGGGAACTGGGAACAGAGAACAGGGAACAGGGAACAGGGAACAGGGAACAGGGAACAGGGAACAGGGAACAGGGAACATGGAACAGAGAACAAAGAGCAGGGAACAGGGAACAGGGAACAGGGAACATGGAACAGGGATCATGGATCAGGGAACAGGGAACAGGGAACAGGGATCATGGAACACGGAACAGGGAACAGGGATCATGGAACAGGGAACAGGGAATAGGGAACATGGAACATGGAACATGGAACAGGGAACAGGGAACAGGGAACATGGAACAGGGATCATGGAACAGGGAACAGGGAACATGGAACAGGGAAAATACAGGCCCTGGGTGATCCAGTATTTATTGAGGGTGCTTAGAGGCTGTTATTGATGATCTGATCAGCCCTCTGTTTCTCTCTCTTTCTCTTCATTTATGTGGTGCACAATTCACAACTGAAAGTTCTGGGGAAGCTTCAGACCAAACACAAACTGAAACAAACATGCATTCACATATACAGACAAACAAACACACACACAAACACACACACACACACACACACACACACACACACACACACAGACACACACAGACACACACATAGTAAAGTGTGCTCCATGTTCCATGCCAGCGTCAAAGCAACCAGAAGGTTCTAGGCCAAAACTATGAAAGAGGGAACGCCAGAGAAACATGAGGAGGAGAGGAGTGTGAAATTACCAAAGTCAGCGAACAAGGACCAGTGAGATAGAAGAAAGGGAGTAGGGAAGGAGAGAGAAGAGAGGGAGTAGGGAGGGAGGGAGAGAGAAGAGAGGGAGGAGGGAGGGAGGGAGGGAGAGAGAAGAGAGGGAGTAGGGAGGGAGAGAGAAGAGAGGGAGGAGGGAGGGAGGGAGAGAGAAGAGAGGGAGGAGGGAGGGAGGGAGGGAGAGAGAAGAGAAGAGAGGGAGTAGGGAGGGAGAGAGAAGAGAGGGAGGAGGGAGGGAGAGAGAAGAGAGGGAGTAGGGAGGGAGAGAGAAGAGAGGGAGGAGGGAGGGAGGGAGGGAGAGAGAAGAGAGGGAGTAGGGAGGGAGAAAGAAGAGAGGGAGGAGGGAGGGAGAGAGAAGAGAGGGAGTAGGGAGAGAAGAGAGGGAGTAGGGAGGGAGAGAGAAGAGAGGGAAGAGGGGGGGGAGAGAAGAGAGGGAGGAGTGAGGTAGAGAGAAGAGAGGGAGGAGGGAGGGAGAGAGAAGAGAGGGAGGAGGGAGGGAGGGAGGGAGAGAGAAGAGAGGGAGTAGGGAGGGAGAGAGAAGAGAGGGAGGAGTGAGGGAGGGAGAAGAGAGGGAGGAGGGAGGGAGAGAGAAGAGAGGGAGGAGGGAGGGAGGGAGAGAGAGAGAAGAGAGGGAGGATGGAGGGAGAGAGAAGAGAGGGAGGAGTGAGAGAGAGAGAGAGAGAGAGAGAGAGAGAGAGAGAGAGATAGAGAAAATGGGGAGTAGGGAGGGAGAGAGAAGAGGAGGAGGAGGGAGGGAGAGTGAAGAGAGGGAGTAGGGATGGAGAGAGAAGAGAGGGAGGAGGGAGGGAGAGAGAAGAGAGGGAGGAGGGAGGGAGAGAGAAGAGAGGGAGGAGGGAGGGAGAGAGAAGAGAGGGAGGAGGGAGGGAGAGAGAAGAGAGGGAGGAGTGAGGGAGAGAGAAGAGAGGGAGGAGGGAGGGAGAGAGAAGAGAGGGAGGAGGGAGGGAGGGAGAGAGAAGAGAGGGAGGATGGAGGGAGGGAGAGAGAAGAGAGGGAGGAGTGAGGGAGAGAGAGAGAAAGGGGGAGGAGGGAGGGAGAGAGAAGAGAGGGAGGAGTGAGAGATAGAGAGAAAATGGGGAGGAGGGAGGGAGAGAGAAGAGGGGGAGGAGGGAGAGAGAGAGAAGAGGGGGAGGAGGGAGGAGAGAGAATAGGGGGAGGAGGGAGGGAGTTAGAGAAGAGAGGGAGGAGGGAGGGAGAGAGAGGTGCTCAGCAGTAGGCTGTTTTGTGGTTGTATGCCAGAGATCCTTGTGTGTGAGAGATTGTCATGGTAATAACTACAGAAATGATTTCAGTCCTTTGTTCTCTTCTGACACCTGTCTTTCTCTGTACTTCACGTTCCAGCGATGTCACTGAAGCTCTCATTGTGTGGTAAATGCTGCCTTCACGTCCATTCTAGCGTCGTCTGATATAACTTCTCTGCTCTGTGACATTAGAAGGCAGTAGGCTGCATTTTATCAATTCTACACCCAACAAAAACATAAATGCAACATGTAAAGTGTTGGTCCCATGTTTCAAGAGCTGAAATAAAAAAAAACAGAAATGTTCCTTACACACAAATTTGTTTACATCCCTGTTAGTGAGAATTTCTCCTTTGCCAAGATAATTCATCCACCTGACAGGTGTGGCATATTGAGAAGCTGATTAAACAGCATGATCATTACACAGGTGCACCTTGTGCAGGGGACAATTAAAGGCCTCTCTAAAATGTGCAGTTTTGTCACACATGCATTTGGCATGCTGTCTGCAGGAATGTCCACCAGAGCTGTCGCCAGAGAACGGAATTCATTTCTCTACCATAAACCGCCTCCAATGTCATTTTAGAGAATTTGGCAGTACGTCTAACCGGCCTTACAACTGCAGACCACGTGTAACCATGCCAGCCCAGGGCCTCTTCACCTGCAGGATCATCTGAGACCAGCCACTCAGACAGCTGACGAAACTGTGTGTTTCACACAACCAAAGATGTTCTGCACATTCTGTCAGAAAACATCTCAGGGAAGCTTCACTGGGCAAATGCCACTGGCACGCTGGAGAAGTGTGCTCTTCACGAATGAATCCAGGGTTTCAATTGGGGGTTGGGTTATGGTGTGGGCAGGCATAAGCTACAGACAACGAACACAATTGCATTTTATCAATGGCAATTTGAATATACAGAGATACCATAACGAGCCCATTGTCGTGCCATTCATCCACCGCAATCATCTCATGTTTCAGCATGATAATGCATGGCCCCATGTTGCAAAGATATGTACACAATTCCTGGAAGCTGAAAATGTCCCAGTTCTTCCATGGCCTGGACCAGACATGTCACCTGTTGAACATGTTTGGGATGCTCTGGATCGACGTATACGACAGCGTGTTCCAGTTCCCGCCAATATCCAGCAACTTTGCACGTCCATTGAAGAGGAATGGGACAACATTCCACAGGCCACAATCAACAGCCTGATCAACTCTATGCGAAGCAGATGTGTCACGCTGCATGAGGCAAATGGTGGTCACACCAGATACTGACTGGTTTTCTGATCCACGCCCCTACTTTTCTTTGAAAGGTAGCTATGACCAACAGATGCATATCTGTATTCCCAGTCATGTAAAATCCATAGACTAGGGCCTAATACATTTATTTCAATTTACTGATTTCCTTATATGAACTGTAACTTGAAATTGTTGCATGTTATGTTTATATTTATGTTCAGAGTAGTTTTACACACAGTCATCTCTTTATACACACCCCTGGTGCTGTCATGCTTTACATCATACTGCATAATTATATCTACAGGCCATTTCTCTCTCTCTCTCTGCTTGACATTGTCACACACACAGACAGACACAGACAGACACTCCTGTATGAACTCCCAGTTGACAACCCCTTTATGTGATTAATCTATTGTTTACATGGCATAATAATAACTACTCTCAAAGCATATCAGAGTAATCTTAATTAATGGATTTTCTTTTCTGCTGAGGATATCACCCCTTTCGCTTTCTCTCTCTTTGTCTCTCTCTCTCTCTCTCTCTCTCTGTCTCTCTCTCTCTCTCACACTCCATTGGAACGAAATACAAGCTACTTAGTTCACGCTCCTTTAGAACCAGATGCCTAGGTACTTAGTTGAAACTCCTTTAGAACCAGATGCCAAGCTACTTAGTTCAAGCTCCATTAGAACCAGATGACAAGCTACTTAGTTCACGCTCCTTTAGAACGAGATACCAAGCTACTTAATTCACGCTCCTTTAGAACCAGATGCCAAGCCACTTAGTTCACACTCCATCAGTACCAGATGCCAAGCTACTTAGTTCACGCTCCTTTAGAACCAAATGCCAAGATACTTAGTTCACGCTCCATTAGAACCAGATGCCAAGCTACTTAGTTCAAGCTCCATTAGAACCAGATGACAAGCTACTTAGTTCATGCTCCTTTAGAACCAGATGCCAAGCTACTTAGTTCACACTCCTTTAGAACCAGATGCCAAGCTACTTAGTTCATGCTCCATTAGAACCAGATGCCAAGCTACTTAGTTCACGCTCCTTTAGAACCAGATGCCAAGCTACTTAGTTCATGCTCTTTTAGAACCAGATGCCAAGCTACTTAGTTCATGCTCCATTAGAACCAGATGACAAGATACTTGGTTCACACTCCTTTAGATCCAGATGCCAAGCTACTTAGTTCACGCTCTTTCCCTATTTCATTTATCCAAATCCTAACACACACATCAGAGATAGGAAATAATAATCTGGGAATATCTTTAATCTGCTCATATTATCATGGAAGATTTACCACCTATAATTACATCAATGACGCTTCCACCTTTTGTTAACTCATCTTAATTTGATTTCCATTTCTTTGCTGGAAAATCTCAATCTCCAAACGGCAGGATGAGATGAGGAAAATAAGCCTTTTTTATTTACTTATTAATTTCATCACTCTTTCCTTCACTGGCAGATGTATGTATGTGTTAGCAGAGTGAGCTCATTGGCATGCAGGGCTGTTTTGTTCTCATTTATAGACAAGACAGGAGGGCATAGCCCATCAATAATCACACAGATGCAGTGTTTGGTTAAAGGAGAAGAGACGATACTCCTTGGACTCTGACTCTGAGTTTCTTGTATTGAAAAATAAAACAACTCTGGGGTCCTGCTGTGTTGAGTTCCTTTCTGTTCTCACTCAGACTTAATGGTAAACACATACTACAAAAGTCTTTTTGACATTTCTATGCTGTACAAGCCTGGAGATGTACTGTATTTCTCCACTCAGTGGTGCAGAATAGCAGAGGGCAATCTACAGAAACATAGTTTAGTGTTGGTATTGACCCTATGAGTTTGGGTAAGTGTACTCTTTTTATGTAAACACTCATAGTGGTAGAGAGAGGAAGGTGGAAGCTGATAGAGAGAAGAGAGGAGGGAGGAATTAGAGAGAGAGAAGAGAGGAGGGAGGAAGTAGAGAGAAGAGAGGAGGGGAGGGAGGAATTAGAGAGAGGAGAGGAGGGGAGGGAGGAAGTAGAGAGAGGAGGGGAGGGAGGAATTAGAGCGAGGAGAGGAGGAGGTAGATAGAGGAGGGAGGAGGTAGAGAGAGAGAGAGAGAGAGAGAGAGAGAGAGAGAGAGAGAGAGAGAGAGAGAGAGAGAGAGAGAGAGAGAGAGAGAGAGAGAGAGAGAGAGAGAGAGAGAGAGAGAGAGAGAGAGAGAGAGAGAGAGAGAGAGAAGAGGGAGGAGGTAGATAGAGAGAGGAGTGTGTGAGGGGGGCAGTGGATCATCAATGGTTTTCTATAATTACTGCATGCCATCAGAACAATAGTCTATAATTAACACCCTATAGGGATTACCATGGTCAAAGTAACTGAGAGAGAGGGAGAGTAGGAACAGAGGGGGGGCAGAGAGGGGGGGGGGAATAGGGAAAGAGAGGGGGAACGAGCGGAGGATAAAGAAACAGTTAGATGGAGAGATGAGTGTGCATGTAAATTATAATTATTCCATCCACTAGGGCCATAAATTAGATAACACCTTAACTATCTGTCCAGCTCTGTTTACAGTACTGACAAATAGATCACTAAGCTATACCCCGGACCCATTCAGGAGGTCTCTGCTCTTCTCTGGCCAGGGTGTGAGAGTACAGGCAAAGACACTGTGACTATCGAGTAGCTCAAGGATGAAAGTGGAGGAGGCTGCATCCTGAATATGTCCTTTATGGATGAAAGTGGAGGAGGCTGCATCCTGTATATGTCCTTTATGGATGAAAGTGGAGGAGGCTATATCCTGTATATGTCCTTTATGGATGATGGATGGAGAGAGATGACAGGGGAGAGCACACTGTAGAAGTCAGTGGAGGCTGGTGACTTGAAAAATTGAGGAAGATGGGAGACCCACGGTATAGGCGTTGACCGCACTGAGATGACAAAGCGTGTTTCCAAAATCGTCAAAGACTAATTATTTTAACCAAAAGCATTTAATAAAGACATTTATAGTACAATATTATGGTGAATGGGAATGAGAGGGTTACTTACACAGTGTTGGCAAGGGATCACAGCAGTGATTGAATGAGGTTATGAGGCATTAGTTGAGGTGTTCAGAGGCTTGACTTCAGTGCAGGACAGGATTTGACTGGGAAGACAAAACTATAACACAAAACACTACACAGTTAGACAAAAGAGCTAAGAATGAGTTAGTCCAAGCAAGGAGGAAAGTCATTTATGTGTAATAATGTCATTGTGTTTGTGTGTGGGATTGACTCTACATACAGTAATGAGAAAATGGCCAGGTCTACTCACAGTGCTTGGAGAGGAAATATTCAATGTGCCAGTGGATGAGTGGGCACATGAGAGTGGTGGGGCAATTTTTTCCCCCTGGGGCCCAGAGTTTTGATCATATTCACATTTTCTCCTGACAAACAAATGGACTATAAACACATAACATTAACAATTTGTTTACACTGACCAGATGGACAGCGCGCATAGGCTGATTGCAGCTGCTATTATTAGTAGCCTACAGTTGATCAAACTGAATATCTGTCTAGTTTTCATCCCATACAGCATGTCAGATCTCTAATGTTTAGGTGTAGCCTAGGCTGCCTCAACATTTATGGAATTACTTTTTGCTTGTGTCTGTCCAGAGTGATGATTGCTAAATAAACACTGGAGGAAAGTGAAAAGCCTACTTCAGAGCGCGCATACAAATGATCTGCGTCAACCTCTCTTTTTAATCTCACTTTTAATGGATGATGGAAGCGATCAAATCATTCTGAATTGATTCCAAAGACAGTCGAAACGCCCATAAGCTCCACAAGTAAAACATTACAAAGTTCCTTGTAGTTGCCTTGCCCCTAATTAAGCCAATACTGCTTGTGACCCTGTTTCTTCTTACCTTTAAAACATATATAAAAATGTTAGCTTTATTTAACTAGGCAAGTCAGTTACGAACACATTCTTATTAACAACGACAGCCTACACCGGCCAAACTTGGACGACGCTGGGCCAATTGTGCGCCGCCCTATGGGACTCCCAATCAAGGCCGGTTGTGATACAGTCTGGATTCTAACCAGGTTGTCTGTAGTGACGCCTCTAGCACTGAGATGCAGTGTCTTAGACCACTGTGCCACTTGGGAGCCCACCTTCTTGTGTTGCGCAGTTTGAATACGCAGACGTTCGTCCATACATGATCAATAGGGCTTTTTCCAAGAAGCTTTAATCTGATGTGGGCTCATCAACAAAATATCCACAACATTGTTTTTAGCATTTGCTAGCCATTCTGGCAGAGAAAACTGTACTCTGGCAGCTAACATTAGCACTTGCTACTAAAGTTTGCAGGGCAAATTGAAAATGCACAAATTCCACACAAAAACAACGTTCTAAAACCAAGAAAACAACATATCTACCTCCTCTTGAATAATATCCTAAAAATCACTCTCAATCTATATCCAATATGACACCAACTCACCATGATTCTCAACACATAGAACACCTATAAAGCTCTGTGGCACAACCACAATAAACTACACTAGTTCTCTGATCCTAACCCTATGATTGGATGGACACCATGTCAGTTCATATTGCAAAAGCTTTGATTCATTGGAGGATGTCCTCCGGAAGTGGTCATAATTACCTTGTAGGTCTATGGAAGGGGTTTAGGCCTAGGGGCCTCCTAGGTTTTGTATTGAAGACAATGTAGCCAGAGGAGGACGGGTAATAGATGTGCTCCGGCTACACCATGGTGCTAGCCTAGAGTGTGTTATTGAGGCTATTGTAGACCTTCTTTGCAAAACAGTGTGTTTTGATAACATATTTGGTGACGTGAATATATTTAGCATAGTGTTATCTAAAAAGGATAACTTTTGTAGTGTTTTGTTATTTTGAATTTTTCTGAAATTCACTCAGTAGGATGGTAGGAGTCCTCTACACAGGAGAGCAGGTGAGTAAACTGCTGTGTTTGGATTAGGACTATTTCTTATCTTCAATGCTGTACTTTTACTATTCATTCCTCACCCCCCCCCCCCCTCTCTCTCTCTCTGTCTCTCTGTCTCTCTCTCTCTCTCTCTCTCTCTCTCTCTCTGTCTGTCTGTCTCTCTGTCTCTCTCTCTCTCTCTCTCTCTGTCTCTCTGTCTCTCTCTCTCTCTCTCTCTCTCTCTGTCTGTTTCTCTGTTTCTCTGTTTCTCTCTCTCTATCCCCCCCCCCCCCTTTCTCTCTCTTGCTCTTTCCTTTGGTCTCTTGTTCGTAGAGGAATGCTGAGATGTGAATTCCATCCTTCCTCTAATGAGCAAGTGAAGACTTTGGAGATGACAAGGACTAATTCTGGCAATGCAAGACTGGAGATAAGCAGGACTAATTATGGCTATGCTTGACTCTGGAGATGACAGGGACTAATTCTGGCTATAATTGACCCCAAGTCTAATACAACCAATGTGTGAGAATGTCAACCTTGACCCCAAGGATAATACAACATCAACCTTGATCCCAAGGCTAATACAACATCAACCTTGACTCGAAGGCTAATACAATGTCAAGCAGAGACACTCCTTAACCTTCTCTCTCTCTCTCTCTCTCTCTCTCTCTCTCTCTCTCTCTCTGTCTCTCTCTCTGTCTCTGAGAGAGGGATTAAAAGATAGAAAGATGAACCACATGAACTCAGGTCATTAGCATGAATAAATATGCTGTACAAAATGTTGATTCAACGTACAATTGTAAGGCAACCAGCTGCAATAGGATTTTGTGAGTTTGCTCAAACAGTTGGGCATATAGCTGAATTAACATATATTCTCATGTTGAATTACTGTATATGTTCACTCAACTTTACATTTTCTTTTGAGTTAACATACAATTCAACTTGAGAATTCATTCTACCTTATTTGCATATTTCCAGGTGTGCCTTGCCTTCGAGTGAATTGTACTTACTACCCATGACTGCATTTGTTAGTGACAGAAACATGGGTGGAAGAATCCAATGTAATTGAAGAATCCATTGAATCAAACCATTTCTGTAAAAAATTGGACCACACTAAACAAACAACAACACGAAGAGTTATCTATCCAAAATGGAGATGTATGGATAAACCACTTCTCCAATCTTTTTGGCTCTAAAACAAAGAACAAACAGCAAAAACATAAACAGTACACATCTCAGAATCATCTATTAAAGACTACCAGAACCCCACTAGATATTCTAATTACATTGAATTAACTACAGGACAAAATACAAACCCTCCAACCCAAAAACGCCTGTGTGTTGATGGTATCCTAAATTAAATTATAAAATATACAGACCACCAAGTCCAATTGGCTATACTTCATCCTCAGCTCTGGCATCTTCCCCAATATTTGGAACCAAGGACTGATCACCCCAAGACAAATTTGACCCCAATAACTACCGTGGGATATGCATTAACAGCAAACTTGGGGAAATCCTGTGCATTATCATTAACAGCAGACTCATACATTCCCTCAGTGAAAACAATGTACTGAGAAAATGTCAAATTGGCTTTTTACCAAATTATTGTACTACAGACCACGTATTCACCCTGCACACCCTAATTGACAAACAAACAAACCAAAACAAAGGCAAAGTCTTCTCATGCTTAGTTGATTTCCCAAAAGCTTTTGACTAAATTTGGCAGGAGGGTCTGCTATACCAATTAATGGAAAGCAGTGTTGGGGGTAAAACATACAACATTATAAAATTCATGTACACAAATAACAAGTATGCGGTTAAAATTGTCAAAAAACACACATATTTTTTCACAGGCCTATGGGATGAGACAGGGATGCAGCTTGAGCCCCACGCTCTTCAACGTCGGCCTTAACATCAGCACCACAGGTAACTTTTCACAAAGCTGTGATCGATCTGCGAGACAAGGCAAGAAGATCCTTCTACGCCATCAAAATGAACATAAAATTCGACATTTCAATTAGGATCTTGCAGAAAATACTTGAATCAGTTATATAACCCTTAATGTTTGTGTGGTCTGGAGTCTCCTCACCAACCAAGAATTAACAAAATGGGATAAACACCAAATTCATACTCTGCATGCAGAATTCTGCAAAATTATCCTCAGCGTACAACGTAAAACACCAAATAATTAATGCAGAGCCGAATTAGGCCGATCCCCGCTAATTATCAAAATCCAGAAAAGAGCTGTTAATTTCTACAACAACCTAAAAGGAAGTGATTTTCAAACCTTCCATAACAAAGTAATCAACAAGAAAATAGTCCCCTAAGCAACCTGGTCCTGGCGCTCTGTTCACAAACAAAAACAGACCACACAGAGACCCAGGACAGCAACATCAACACAATTAGACCCAACCAAATCATGAGAAAATATAAAAAAATTAACAAAAAACAGATAAAGCTGGAATGCTATTTGACACTAAACAGATGGTACACAGCGGCAGAATACCTGCCCACTGTGAGTGACCCAAAATTATGTAAAGCTTTGACTATGTACAGACTCAGTAAGCATAGCCTTGCTATTGAGAGAGACCACCTTAGGCAGACCTGGCTCTCAAGAGCAGTGGTGTAAAATATGTAAGTAAAACATTATTTAAAGAACTACTGGGAACATCCCTTGTTATCACTACTGCCTCTGATCTGGCGGACTCATTAAACACATGCTTTGTTTGAAAATGATGTCTGAGTGTTGTAGTGTTCCCCTGGCTATCCGTAAATAAATACAAAACAAAAACATTTGTCCATCTGCTTTGCTTAATATAAGGAATTTAAAATAATTTATACTTGTACTTTTACTTTTCATACTTATGTATATTTTAGCAATTACATTTGCTTTTGACACTTAAGTATATTTAAAACCAAATACTTTTAGACTTTTACTCGAGTAGTATTTTACTGGGTACCTTTCACTTTTACTTGAGTCATCTTCTACTACTATCTTTTACTAAAGGATGACAATTGTTTACACTGCCCACAAAATGAGCTGGAAACTGAGCTACACTTCCTAACTTCCTTCCAAATGTTTGACCATATTAGAGACACATATTTCCCTCAGATTACACAGACCCGTCGAGAGTAGTGATGATAGTCTGGTGGGCAGGTGCGGGCAGTGTTCGATTGAAAAGCATGCATTTAGTTTTACTAGCATTTAAGAGCAGTTGGAGGCCACGGAAGGAGTGTTGTATGGCAGAGTTAGAGAGTGGAGGGACGGACGAACAGACAGACAGAAAGACAGACGAACAGATGGATAGACGGAGTACAGACAGACAGAAAGAAAGATGGACAGGCCATTTCTCCCATTTCTCGCCCAACAACAAAGCTCTTGTGATCCCACCTAGGGCTGTATTACCACCACACTGGCAGTAATCTCAACGGTCACGTATGATGCAGCCATTGGTGGGCCTGGGAGGGAATAGGCACACCCCCTTGGGAGCCAGGTCCACCCACTGGGGAGCCAGGACTAGCCAATCAGAATTAGTTTTTCACCACAAAAGGGCTTTATTACAGACATAAATACTCCTGAGAACCCCCTCTCCCCCTCCTCAGACGATCCCGCAGGTGAAGAAGCCAGATGTTGAGGTCCTGGACTGGTCTGCTGTTGTGAGACTGGTTGGATGTACTGCCAAATTCTCTAAAACGACATTGGAGGCGGCTTATGGTAGAGAAATTAACATTAAATTCTCTGGCAACAGCTCTGTTGGACATTTCTGCAGTCAGCATGCCAATTGCACACTCCCTCAAAACTTGAGACAAAAGTGGCATTGCCATTTGTCAGGTGGATGGATTATCTTGGCAATGGAGAAATGCTCACTAACAGGGAAGTAAACACATGTGTACACAAAATTTGAGAGACATTTGATTTTGTGCAAACGGAACATTTCTGAGATATTTTATTTCAGCTCATGAAAATGCTTTAAAAGTTAGTAAGTTTTTATATTTACGATACAAACCCTAATAGTCTACCGCCTTTTACACAAGGCATAAACAACGATTTAAACACAAAAAAAACCCAGAAGTAACATAAAAAAAGATATATATAAAAATCAGTCAGTTTAAGCCTGAGATATCATGCTTAAAGGGCAATCAACCACATCCGCCTATGTTTGGCCTTCTGCATCTGTTGTGGAAGGTGGCCGAGCTACAGCGGTGTTTGTCAGAACATGAGACATCCAGATGTTTGTCAGACCCTTAGACCCCCGAAAACCGGTCTCCTCACAAAAAACGTCTGTAGTATCCGAACTGTTTAGCCTACAAACTAATGTGACCACTCTATGGAAAGATGACACTCTCCGTTCTGCTCTAGGACCCCCACAAGCCCAATGGGACTCATCTGAAGTCTGTAACACTGATGTGCCAACTTCTGTCTGTAGCGTCCGACCCCACTGTGGAAAGGGGAGACTCTCACGAACACAATGTTCGCTGTTTTGCTCTACGGTACACAAAAGTGTCTGAAGGTAACCCATACAAATTAATGGAAGTATGGAGGTAGTTTTGTGCCATCAAGACTATGGGGTGAAATATGTGTCCAAAAAAACTAAAATATTTCCTGATCTTTGTTATATCTCTTAGATAAAGGACAGACAC
The DNA here is from genome assembly GCA_023634145.1 of Thymallus thymallus. Classification (NCBI taxonomy): domain Eukaryota; kingdom Metazoa; phylum Chordata; class Actinopteri; order Salmoniformes; family Salmonidae; genus Thymallus; species Thymallus thymallus. The sequence goes on along the minus strand of CM042378.1, from coordinate 31,467,281 downwards.
TTCAAACCCTTATTCCTTATGCTTTATGTTTTGACTGTCTTTTTTGCCATTTATGAATGTGTTAATCAATGCGTTTGTGTGGGTTTTAGTAGTAAAGGCTAAATATTTTTGGGGATACCTAAAGGGGTCCTAAAATTCAACATCAAATAGCTAAATGGTACATGGTATGACCATCTTAAAACAATATCTCACTACCTTGCATTTCTCTCTGTTTCTAAAGTTTCCAAATAAATCTTCATCTATCGTATAGGACCTGTTTCAAATCATCACTTTTACGCTGAAACTAGCCACTTAATTTTCCCCATTCGCTCCAGAATTCTGAAAAATATCCTTTCTATTTCATTCAGCTAAGTTAAATTATATTCTTCTTACTATAAAATTATACATTTATAATATAAAATAATAGCACAGGACTTATCTTGTCTGCTAAATGACTTAGTCTAAAGCCTATGGCATGGAGCATAGCCAGATAACATATAGTAGGTCAACTCATATTCTGTTCTAGTGAAATTTCATTTCCTTCATATCATCATGCTTCCTTCGACCTGCCTAAAATGAATAATGCATTTATTGTGATGGTGTATATTAAATTTATTTAATATACTTTTTTGAATGTAGATGTTCCATCAGTGGCTTGTATGTGTGGAGGCTGGAGATGCTAAACGTGTTTATGGTCATTATCGGTCAATTACCTTATGTCCGGCAGTCATTTGCATGATAATAACCACAAAATTTCATGACCGCCAGAGCCCTAATCCCACTTCCCCTATTTACGGATATTTGTAACCCTGTCAATCAAAAGGCAGCCATGCAAAGTTCAGTGCCGGTGAAACACCACCAACTTTTTCACCGTCTCCAAGATATCTATTTTCATATCTCCAAAGTTGACAGATGTTTATATTAAGGTGAGTTAATACTTGTTTTATAGATCCGCATGCAGAAATTACGACACACTTCAATAACGATTACTATTTTGGGGAAACTATGAAGGCTGGATTAAGTTATCAGACAGGTTTACCAGATGCATCTCAGCCTCTTGTGAGGGTTGTCAAGAAAATTGAATACTTTTAACTTGGGTTTTTACTACTAGTTTAAATTAAGTTCAGGTAACTTACCCATTCCACTATCAATGAGGAGCACCCACTTATACCAGTGATGCATGGCAGCCATTTTGTAGAATGCTCTCCACAGAACAGCCACTGCAGTAGAAAGCAGAGGGGAAACCGTGCCAATTTGAAGCGTTTATTGGTTGACTTTATGGTGCTTGTAATCACAAAAGACATTGGTGCAGTGCAAAGTATTTGTATGCGACTGTGTGTGTGTGTGTGTGTGTGTGTGTGTGTGTGAGTGTGTGTGCGTGTGTGTATGTGTGTGTACAGCTAATACAGCTGGGGACAACCCCTGTCACCTACTGTCTGCCTACCGTCTGTCTTTGCACCCTATGTGATGAAAAAGACTGACAACACAAGATGAACAACAGCAAGACAAGAAAAACAAAACACCACACCTCTCTCTCTCTCTCTCTCTCTCTCTCTCTCTCTCTCTCTCTCTCTCTCTCTCTCTCTCTCTCCCCCTCTCTCTCCCCCTCTCTCTCTCTCTCCCCCCCCCCTCTCTCTCTCTCTCTCCCCCCCTCTCTCTCCTTCTCCCTCCTCTACGCCCAGTCCTGGCCACTCTCATCCTGGCCACTCTCATCCTGGCCACTATCCACTCCCTGGTGGGTTAGCTGTGGGAGCCTGTGTGATTGGGTGATAGAGCTACCTTGGGGCCTTGTCCTGGAGAAGCTGAGCAGCAAGCTATTCAGGCCCACAAGGTGAGCCTTCAGTGGGCTCCAGCTCTGTGATCTCCTGGGCCCTGGCTCCACTGAGGTTCTGTTATGTAACAGAAGCTGATCAAAGCTAGGCCACAGTCATCCTGACAGTGCAGTGGGATGCTACCTTACATGTGTGCACTTGTGTCTGTCTGTGTGTGTGTGTGTGTGTGTGTGTGTGTGTGTGTGTGTGTGTGTGTGTGTGTGTGTGTGTGTGTGTGTGTGTGTGTGTGTGTGTGTGTGTGTGTGTGTGTGTGTGTGTGTGTGTGTGTGTGTGTCTGTGCAAATGTACAGTATGTGTTAATGTCATGTGATTGTCTCAACTCTGTCCCCAAACACTGTTAGTTCTATCTCCATACTCTCTCTGAGGTGGTCAGTGTATTTAGCTTCCGTCTCTCTGAGGTGGTCAGTGTATTTAGCTTCCGTCTCTCTGAGGTGGTCAGTGTATTTAGCTTCCCTCTCTCTGACAGAGGAGACAGAGACACCACCTGACAGAGGAGACAGAGACACCATCTGAAAGAGGAGACAGAGACACCACCTGACAGGGGAGACAGAGCCACCATCTGAAAGAGGAGACAGAGACACCACCTGACAGAGGAGACAGAGACACCACCTGACAGAGGAGACAGAGACACCTTCTGACAGAGGAGACAGAGACACCATCTCTGTCTCCTCTGTCAGAAGGTGTCTCTGTCTGCTCTGTCAGAGGAGCCAGAGCTGGTGTCTCTGTCTCCTCTGTCAGAGACACCATCTGAAAGAGGAGACAGAGACAACATCTGACAGAGGAGACAGAGACACCATCTGACAGAGGAGACAGAAATACCATCTGACAGAGGAGACAGAGACAAGGCCTGACAGAGGAGACAGCTTTGACTATTTACAAACTCAGTGAGCATTGCCTTGCTGTTGAGAAAGGCCGCCTTAGGCAGATATGGCTCTCAAGAGAAGAATGAGGTGGAAACTGAGCTGCACTTCCTAACTTCCTGCCAAATGTATGACCATATTAGAGACACATATTTCCCTCAGATTACACAGATCCACAAAGAATTAGAAAACAAACCCAATTTTGATAAACTCCCATATCTACTGGGTGAAATACCACAGTCAGCCATCACAGCAGCAAGATTTGTGACCTGTTGCCACAAGAAAAGGGCAACCAGTGAAGAACAAACACCATTGTAAATACAACCCATATTTATATTTATGTATTTTCCCTTTTGTACAATAACTATTTGTTTTAACCATTTGCACATTGTTACAACACTGTATATAAACATAATATGACATTTGAAATGTCTTTATTCTTTTGGAACTTCTGAGTGTAATGTTCACTGTTAATTTTTATTGTTTACCATCTACTTCACTTGCTTTGGCAATGTTAACATATGTTTCCCATGCCAATAAAGCCCTTAAAATGAAATTGAAATTGAATTGAAATTGAATTAACAGAGAGAGAAATAGAGTGTGTGTGTGTGTGTGAGAGAGAGAGAGAGAGGGGGAGACAGAGAGAGAGAGAGAGAGAGAGAGAGAGAGAGAGACAGAAAGAGAGAGAGAGAGAGAGAGACAGAAAGAGAGAGAGAGAGAGAGAGAGAGAGAGAGAGAGAGACAGAAAGAGAGAGAGATACAGAAAGAGAGAGAGAGAGAGAGAGGTAAAGAGAGTGAAAAGGGAAAAGAACAGAACTAATGAAGATGAACTGAAGGACCCATATCAAGTCACTCAGATAAACCCAGACGTAAAAAGAAAGAGACTAATAGAAGTGGACGGGATGCAAACCAATTTATTATCAGCCTGCATCTATTTTAAGAACCCCTCCTTATCACACAGACACAATGTTTTTCAAGAAAGAAAGAAAAAGAGACTCTCACCACAGAAACACTGAGGACATACAGAAACACTGAGGACATACAGAAACACTGAGGACATACAGAAACACTGAGGACATACAGAAACACTGAGGACATACAGAAACACTGAGGACATACAGAAACCCGTCAAAAGTTGAGACACACCTACTAGTTTTTCTTTATTTTTACTGTTTTAAATCTTTTGTAATAATACTGAAGACATTATGAAACTATGAAATAACACATATAAAATGATTTAGTAAGCAAAAAAAAGTTTGAAACTAATCAAAATGTATTGTATATTTGAGATTCTTCAAAGTAGGAACCCTTTGCCTTGATGACAGCTTTGCACACTCTTGGCATTCTCTCAACCAGCACTGCTTTGCTTTGTCTTGGCCAGGTCGCAGTTGTAAATGAGAACTTGTTCTCAACTGACCTACCTGGTTAAATAAAGGTGAAATAAAATTTTAAAAATGAGGTAGTCACCTGGAATGCATGTCAATTCACAGGTATGCTTGTTAAAAGTTAATTTGTGGAATTTCTTTCCTTCTTAATGTGTTTGAGCCAGTCAGTTGTGTTGTGACAAGGTAGGGCTGGTATACAGAAGATAGCCCTATTTGGTAAAAGACCAAAGTCCACATTATGGAAAAAACAGCTCAAATAAGCCAAAAAATGACAGCCCATCATTAGATAAAGACATGAAGGTCAGTCAATATGGAAAATTACAAGAGCTTTGAACATTTCTTAAAATGCAGTCACAAAAACCATCAAGCACTATGATGAAACTGGCTCTCATGAGGAACGCCACAGGAAAGGAAGACCCAGAGTAACCTCTGCTGCAGAGGATACGTTCATTAGAGTTAACTGCACCTCAGATTGCAGCCCAAATAAACACTTCACGGAGTTCAAGTAACAGACACATCTCAACATCAACTGTTCAGAGGAGACTACGTGAATCAGGCCTTCATGGTCGAATTGCTGCAAAGAAACCCCTACTAAATGACAACCAATAAGAACACAACACACCTCCAGGCTGTGTAAGGGCTAAACCTGGAATGAGTAGGTGTGTCCAAACCAACGACACTAGGAGGACAGGGAGAGGAGAATGGGTACTGGAGTGATGGTGAGGGTGCCAGACCAAATGACAGCTTACCCCTGTGTCTCTGCAAATTGCTCTCAACCACACACAGGCCACACACACACACATCTACACTTGCATGCATGCATGCATGCACGCACACACAAACACACACACACACACACACACACACACACAACAGACACACACACAGGGCACCCCCACAGGGCATCATAATTAAAGGTTACTACCACTTCACTCATAACAGAGCTCATGCTATGGTTACCCACAGAAAAAGAGGGAGTAGAGATAGGGAGGGATGGGAAGAGGGATGAGAGAGAGGGATGGATGGGAAGAGGAGTAGAAAGAGGGAAGGAGGGGAAGAGGGAGGAGAGAGAGGGATGGAGTGGAAGAGGGAGTAGAGGGAGGGAGGGATGGGAAGAGGGAGTAGAGAGAGGGATGGATGGGAAGAGGGATGAGAGAGAGGGATGGATGGGAAGAGGAGTAGAGAGAGGGATGGAGGGGAAGAGGGATGAGAGAGGGATGGATGGGAAGAGGAGTAGAGAGAGGGATGGATGGGAAGAGGGAGTAGAGAGAGGGATGGAGGGGAAGAGGAGTAGAGAGAGGGATGGAGGGGAAGAGGGATAAGAGAGAGGGATGGAGGGGAAGAGGAGTAGAGAGAGGGATGGATGGGAAGAGGGATGAGAGAGGGATGGATGGGAAGAGGGATAAGAGAGAGGGATGTCCTTAAGCCATTTTGCCAAACTACTTCCAAAGTTTTGCCAAAATGGCTGAAGGTATTGGAGTGTCCATCAAAAAGCGCTGACCTCAATCCTATAGAAGATTTGTGGGCAGAACTGAAAAAGTGTGCAAGGAGGCCTTTTTGGAGAAATGTCCTCTGGTCTGATGAAACAAAAATAGAACTGTTTGGCCATAACGACCATCGTTATGTTTGGTGGAAAACGGGGTAGGCTTGCAAGCCGAGGAACACCATCCCAACCGTGAAGCACAGGGGTGGCAGCATCATGTTGTGGGGGTGCTTTGCTGCAGGAGGGTCTGGTGCACTCACAAAATAGATGGCATCATGAAGAAGGAAAATTAAGTGGATATGTTGAAGCAACATCTCAAGACATCAGTCAGTTAAATCTTGGTCGTAAATGGGTCTTTCAAATGGACAATGACCCCAAGCATACTTCCAAAGTTTGGGCAAAATGGCTTAAGGATAACAAAGTCAAGGTATTGGAGTGGCCATCACAAAGCCCTGGCCTCAATCCTATAGAACATTTGTGGGATGAACTGAAAAGTGTGTGCGAGCAAGGAGGCCTACAAACCTGACTCAGTTACACCAGTTCTGTCAGGGTGAATGGGCCAAAATTCACCCAACTTATTGTGGGAAGTTGTGGAAGGCTACCCCAAACATTTGACCTAAGTTAAACTATTTAAAGACAATGCTACCGAATACTAATTGAGTGTATGTAAACTTCTGACCCACTGGGAATGTGATGAATGGAATAAAAACTGAAATAAATAATTCTCTCTACTATTATTCTGACATTTCACATTCTTAAAATAAAGTGGTGATCCTAACTGACCTAAAACAGGGAATTTTTACTAGGATTAAATGTCAGGAATTGTGAAAAACTGAGTTTAAATGTATTTGGCTAAGGTGTACGTAAACTTCCGACTTCAACTGTATACACACACACCGATGTAAGGCTGTGGTCAGTGAAATACAAGTCACACCGATGTAAGGCTGTGCTCAGTGGAAGACACACTGACGTAAGGCTGTGCTCAGTGGAAGACAAGACACACAGATGTAAGGCTGTGCTCAGTGGAAGACAACACACCGATGTAAGGTTGTGTTCAGAGGAAGACAAGACACACCGATGTAAGGTTGTGTTCAGAGGAAGACAAGACACACCGATGTAAGGCTGTGCTAAGTGGAAGACAAGACACACACCGATGTAAGGCTGTGCTCAGTGGAAGACAAGACACACTGATGTAAGGCTGTGCTCAGTGGAAGACAAGAGACACTGATGTAAGGCTGTGCTCAGTGGAAGACAAGACACACCGATGTAAGGCTGTGCTCAGTGGAAGACAAGACACACCGATGTAAGGCTGTGCTCAGTGGAAGACAAGAGACACCGATGTAAGGCTGTGCTCAGTGGAAGACAAGAGACACCGATGTAAGGCTGTGCTCAGTGGAAGACAAGAGACACCGATGTAAGGCTGTGCTCAGTGGAAGACAAGAGACACCGATGTAAGGCTGTGCTCAGTGGAAGACAAGAGACACCGATGTAAGGCTGTGCTCAGTGGAAGACAAGAGACACCGATGTAAGGCTGTGCTCAGTGGAAGACAAGAGACACCGATGTAAGGCTGTGCTCAGTGGAAGACAAGAGACACCGATGTAAGGCTGTGCTCAGTGGAAGACAAGAGACACCGATGTAAGGCTGTGCTCAGTGGAAGACAAGAGACACCGATGTAAGGCTGTGCTCAGTGGAAGACAAGAGACACCGATGTAAGGCTGTGCTAAATGGAAGACAAGAGACACCGATGTAAGGCTGTGCTCAGTGGAAGACAAGACACACCGATGTAAGGCTGTGCTAAATGGAAGACAAGAGACACCGATGTAAGGCTGTGCTCAGTGGAAGACAAGAGACACCGATGTAAGGCTGTGCTAAATGGAAGACAAGAGACACCGATGTAAGGCTGTGCTCAGTGGAAGACAAGACACACCGATGTAAGGCTGTGCTCAGTGGAAGACAAGACACATGTTTTTCTCTGATTGTATCATTCACAATCTTTTAATGTAAGCCAAACAAAGACAGAGATGGTTTTGAAAGTTGCTACTTGACAGATTGATTGATGGAGAGTCTCTACCTGACAGACTGCTTGATAGAGAGTTGAAACCTCACATACTGCTTGATGCTTACACAGAGGGTTCTACATGGAACCCAAAATAGTTCTATCTGGAACCAAAAAGAGTTCTACCTTGAACCAAAAATGTATATCCTATGGGGACAGCTGAATAGCCCTTTTGGAACCCTCTTTTTGTAACAGTGTACTATTTCACCTGACCAGGCACTAACACGATACTACTATTTCACCTGACCAGGCACTAACACAATACTACTATTTCACCTGACCAGGCACTAACACAATACTACTATTTCACCTGACCAGGCACTAACACTACTATTTTATCTGAAAGGACCAGGCACTAACACAATACTACTATTTCACCTGACCAGGCACTAACACAATACTACTATTTCACCTGACCAGGCACTAACACTACTATTTTACCTGAAAGGACCAGGTACTAACACTACTATTTTACCTGAAAGGACCAGGCACTAACACTACTATTTTACCTGAATGGACCAGGCACTAACACTACTATTTTATCTGAAAGGACCAGGCACTAACACTACTATTTTACCTGAAAGGACCAGGCACTAACACTACTATTTTATCTGAAAGGAGTAGGCACTAACACAATACTACTATTTTACCTGAAAGGACCAGGCACTAACACTACTATTTTATCTGAAAGGAGTAGGCACTAACACAATACTACTATTTACCTGAAAGGACCAGGCACTAACCTGAAAGGTAAAAATATATTAAATGCGTAACGATTCTGTAGATGCAACCTGATTGATGCTCCCCTATAATGAAGGGTTATTTAGCAACAATCAGTGTTGGGATCCTTTCTGCATTAAATACTTGTGTTTTTATCTGAATAATAATGGATGCCACAATGAGATTTCCTGAGATATCCCCCAGTGGCATGCTAGCTGTTGTCACCGCATTGAGATTTACTGAGATATCCCCCAGGGTCATGCTAGGTGTCACCACCACATTGTTAGCAAGTTGTGACTCAGAAATCTGTGTCCTCTCCCCCTGAGTGTGTAAGCTGTGTGTTAAACCTGGTATCATGCACACACACCTGGCTCCCATTCTTTCTCTCGCCCTCTCTCTCTCTCTCTTTCTTTCTCAAGAGAGGAGATTACAATGTGTGTGTGTGTGTGTGTGTTTTTTAGTGTTTGTGTGGGAGAAAGTGTGTTCTCTGGTGGCAAATTATATAGTGGAGTTCAGCCAATCAGCTGCTTCCTTCACTTCCTGTCCCCGAGGAGGGAGCAGCTGGAAGAAGCAGGAAGAGGCAGTGACAGGTGAAGATTAAAGCATATGGGCTCTCTTACCTCTGTACAAGAGCTGATAAGCCAGTGTGTTAGTGTTTGTGCTTTTATGTTTGTTTGTGTGTGTATGTGTGTGTTTGTGTGAGGGGTTGTTGATGAAAAAAAAACTAAGGTCAATGTCCGCGCCCGCACAGAAATGTAATTAGCATAATACAACAATCCCCATTAAGATATATCAGTTTAAGCTAGAGATGTTTTTTGCATTGGATGCATCTCAATCCACCACATCCACCTGCGGTGAAAGGTGACAGAGCTAGAGCGGTGTTCGTCAGACCGTGAGACATCCTGAAAATCGGTCTTCTCACAAAATCATCTGTAGTGTCCGAATGGTTTGGGAAGATGATGAGACTCTCACGAACACGGTGGTGTTATCTGTTTAGCTCTACGACCCCCACAAGCGTTTTGAGACTCGTCTGAAGTTGGTACAGCTGATCTGCCAACTTCTGTCTGTAGTGTCCGAACAGTTTGAGACTCTCACAAACACATACATGTCTAAATGTCCCCCTGTACCAGTTTAAAAAATGTATGGAAGTATGGAGACTGATGCTAAATGGACTAGAACACATCCAAATGTATCCTTTGACACTGTGGATCCAAATGGGCTGAACAATAATTATTATTATTTTGTGCTGTAATTTCCCATTTACCTTGAAACATATTATAATTTATAATTTGTATACATTGTTGTGTCTCAATAAGCCACTAGCCTATAAATAGGAGCTACATGCAACGGTCAGGTCACTCTGATGAAGACGTCAGCTTGTACAATGGATTAAAATGAGCTAAAATAAATTAATCTCTGCCTTTTTGTGTTGACTAATCCAACTCTTTTTTACCTTGAATTAGTCATTTTAGAAGTTTTTCTAGGTGAGCCCTTCTCTAGATTTGCATCACTGTAGTTGAGAACCCCTCCTTTCCCTTGATTGCTGAAGCGCGGACGCCCACCTGAACTCCTATATATGGAGACTGTTTAGTGCCAAAATTAAGGGGTAAATACATGTATAAATAAACAAATTTTAGAAAAAAAAGTCCTTTTAATTTATTTGGGGGGGGCTATCTGTTGTTCCACGTAGTGAATCTGTTATTACATTTTTTTGTATGGGCTAATAGCAGTAAGGATAAACAAATGTGTTGTATATATATTTTTTATACTTCAAGGAGTCTTAAAATTCTAAATCAAATAGCAAAATTATCATTGGTATGACCTTCTTAAAACAATTCCATATAGCTTAGTAGAACCTAAGGGATAAGGAGAAGGTTCTGGTTCTTTATATGGGATGCACCTCTCTTTAACATACTCTGTGTGTGAGTCAATCACTTAAAGAGCCACTGAACACGCTGATGTGTGTTTCTGCTCATTAGAAAAATATATATTTCAGTCTTGGAGATGTGTTTCCTGACCGATTCTATGTTTGGTTAATGATGTTTGTCCCTTGTGAAACACTGTAGATGCGGAAGCCTAATTATTTTCCTCAAAATCCTCAGAATTAATCTAAGATAACTCAAGAAATCAAATTTGCAGAGGATGTTTTAGTTGCTCATATTTCCACCTAACTAAGGTGTTTGGTGCTGTATATCTCAAGTAAAATAATGCATGACGTGTTGTCTTATATAAATAAAATCTGGCTAATGGGCAGGTCTGTCTCACTGTCTATGCTATTGGATAGAGAGCAATCACCGCATCACTGCCCCATGTTAGTTGGAAAATGTACATTAGGCCTAAACATAACAGTGAGAAGGTTTTGAAGGCAACTGAAGACCAGATGTCTCTCAGAGTCACTCAACCCATCTTTCATCTCCATCCCTTATTCCTGCTGCTGTCCTCCCTCCTTCCCTCCCTCCGTCCCTCCATGCGTCCCTCCATCAGCTCAGCCCTCCACCTGCTGTGCATTCAGGTGTGAGTGATTGAGGAGTTTATCCATCCCTCCCCCCTGTCTCTCCACTCCTCTAGTAGACCAGCATCCTCTGCTCTTACTTGCTGTCAACAGATGGCCAGCCACCTGCCAACGGCCAACCAACAAAAGCAGCTAGTGCCCCACCTGTCTAACAAAGGCACACATCACACTACACACACATACTCACATGCACACACACACAGGCACACACATATATATACACACACACAGCTCCTGCTTTCCAAGTAAATCACAAGAGAAATCATAGCAGAAATTCTGCTTGATTGGATCTTAATGGGTTACTCAGATCTGCATGTTAAAATTACAGACATGAGTGTAAGCACTACAGTTAATGAGAGGTTTATAGAGGAGGAGAGATGTGTAGTGGAGGAGAGGTGTGTAGTGATGAGAGGTGTGTAGTGTGGAGAGATGTGTAGGGATGAGAAGTATGTAGTGATGAGAGGTGTGTAGTGTGGAGAGGTGTGTAGTGATGAGAGGTGTGTAGTGTGGAGAATTGTGTAGGGATGAGAAGTATGCAGTGATGAGAGGTGTGTGGTGATGAGAGGTGTGTAGTGTGGAGAGGTGTGCAATGATGAGAGGTATGTAGTGGAGGAGAGGTGTGTAGTGGAGGAGAGATGTGTAGTGATGAGAGAGTGTGTAGTGATGAGAGGTGTGTAGTGATTAGAGGTGTGTGGTGATGAGAGGTGTGTAGTGTGGAGAAGTGTGTAGTGATGAGAGGTGTGTAGTGATGAGAGGTGTGTAATGATGAGAGGTATGTAGTGGAGGAGAGGTGTGTAGTGATGAGAGGTGTGTAGTGATGAGAGGTGTGTAGTGGAGGAGATGTGTGTAGTGATGAGAGGTGTGTAGTGGAGCAGATGTGTGTAGTGATGAGAGGTGTGTAGTGATGAGATGTGTGTAGTGGAGCAGATGTGTGTAGTGATGAGAAGTGTGTAGTGGAGGAGATGTGTGTAGTGGAGCAGATGTGTGTAGTGATGAGAGATGTGTAGTGGAGGAGATGTGTGTAGTGGAGCAGATGTGTGTAGTGATGAGAAGTGTGTAGTGGAGGAGATGTGTGTAGTGATGAGAGGTGTATAGTGGAGGAGAGGATGAACTTCAAGGACCTGTCATTATGACTTGATGATGGTTATTATACTGTCTTATTGTCTCTCCCCATGCAGTGACCATCCCTGACAGGAAGATCACACACTTCTTTATTACACAAATGACTGACAGCCAACGTTTGTGTGTGTATGTGAATGTGGGTGTGCTCTCTGTACATAATTACAGATTTGATTGACAGCTGCAATAAACAGCCTTTAAGTGACACCTACTGAGTTCAGTTGCCCCGAGCGATGGAAAATCAAACAGGAAATGCAAAAGTTAAGGTGTACTAAAATAGAACCCAGTCATTAAATTGTTTTACTTTTTCCTTAGCTTATTATTATTATTATGGGTAGGATCTCTCTCTCTGTCTCTGTCACTGTCTCTGTCTGTGTGTGTGTCTCTCTCTCTCTCTCTCTCTCTCTCTCTATGTCTCTCTCTCTCTCTCTCTGTCTCTCTCTGTCTCTGTCTCTGTCTCTCTCTCTCTCTCTCTCTCTCTCTCTCTCTCTCTCTCTCTCTCTCTCTCTATCTTTCTCTCTCTCTCTTTCTCTCTCTCTCTCTTTCTCTCTCTCTCTTTCTCTCTGTCACTGTCTCTGTCTCTCTCTCTCTCTCTCTCTCTCTCTCTCTATGTCTCTCTCTCTCTCTCTCTCTCTCTCTCTCTCTCTCTCTCTCTCTCTAACTCTATCTCTCTCTCTCTCTCTTTCTCTCTCTCTCTACCTCTCTGTCTCTCTCTCTCTCTTTCTCTCTCTCTCTCTCTCTCTCTCTTTCTCTCTCTCTCTGTTTCTCTCTACCTCTCTCTCTCCTTTCATTTGAATTCCTTTGCATCCTATTCCTTTGCATCCTGGCCATGAATCACAGTTTACAGTGAAATGTCAGCCATTACACAGGTCAAGGGTCAGTGTTTCTCAAAGACCAGTCTTTGGATTAAATATGCCTTCCCTTTCTCATCCTGTCCTCTCTTCATCTCCCCACCTTTCACAGTTGAGTTGTTGGCTGAATAGATGTTACCCACTCAGTGAATAGAGTATGTCATTTTAAAGAGGTGTCTGGAAAACTCTTCTGGCTGTGGTCTAGGCTTTCACACCTTCCTGATGTCTTACACAGCCTCGGGGGGACTGCAGGTTTAGCAACATCAACAAAACAACATTGTTTGGGTAACACTCCCCCATAAAGCTGATAAAGCTGCTGTAATTAACACCTGTTACACAGGACACCTTCTGTTTGGGCACACACACACTTTTTTTTAAGTGTACCAAAACTCTTCTCCTGTCTGGTAGGTATCTCACTGCAAGACATCCATGTATCTCGTCTTATGCTATAACCACCCACAGATGTGGAAGTGGAGCTCTGTGGGTGTGCATTCCTCTCTCTCTCTACCTCCATCTTTCTCTCTCTCTCTCTCTCTCTCTCTCTCTCTCTCTCTCTCTCTCTCTCTCTCTCTCTCTCTCTCTCTCTCTCTCTCTCTCTCTCTCTCTACTTCTCTCACTGCCTCTCTCTCTCTCTCTCTCTCTCTACCTTTCTCTTTCTCTACATCTCTCCCATTCTCTCTCTCTCTCTCTCTCTCTCTCTCTCTCTCAATTTAATTTCAATTTCAATATAAGGGCTTTATTGGCATTGGAAACATACGGTATGTTAACATTGACAAAGCAAGTGAAGTAGATATTAAACAAAAGTGAAATAAACAATACAAATTAACAGTAAACATTACACTCACAGAAGTTCCAAAATAATGCCATATTATGCATATACCTGTATACAGTGTTGTAATGATGTGCAAATACTTTAAGTACAAATGGTAAAATAAATAAACATTAATATGGTTTGTATTTACAATGGTGTTTGTTCTTCACTGGTTGCACTTTTCTTGTGGCAACAGGTCACAAATCTTGCTGCTGTGATGGCTGACTGTGGAATTTCACCCAATAGATATGGGAGTTTATCGAAATTGAGTTTTTTTTTTTTGAATTCTTTGTGGATCTGTGTAATCTGAGGGAATGTGTCTCTAATATGGTCATACATTTGGCAGGAGGTTAGGAAGTGCAGTTCAGTTTCCACCTCATTTTGTGGGCAGTGTGCACATAGCCTGTCTTCTCTTGAGAGCCAGGTCTGCCTACGGCGGCCTTTCTCAATAGCAAGGCTATGCTCACTGAGTCTGTACATAGTCAAAGCTTTCCTTCAGTTTGGGTCAGTCACAGTGGTCAGGTATTGGTCAGGTATAATCCCACGGTGTACTCTCTGTTTAGGGCCAAATAGCATCCTAGTTTGCTCTGTGTTTTTGTTAATTCTTTCCAATGTGTCAAGCAAATTCTCTTTTTGTTTTCTCGTAATTTGGTTGGGTCTAAATTTGTTGTTGTCGTGGGGCTCTATGGGGTCTGTCTGTATTTGTGAACAAAGCCCCAGGACCAGCTTGGATAGGGGACTCTTTTCCAGGTTCATCTCTCGGTAGGTGGTTTTTCATTGTACATGGAATATATTTTTGGTGTTTTACCCATTTTGGGAATTCTTGGTTGGTGAGCGGAACCCAGACCTCCCAACCATAAAGGGTAAAGTGTAGAACTGATTCAAGCATTTTTTGCCAGATCCTAATTGCTATGTTGAATTTGATGTTCCTTTTGATGGCATAGAAGGCCCTTCTTGACTTGTCTCTCAGATCGTTTACAGCTTTGTGGAAGTTACCTTTGGAGCTGATGTTTTGGCCGAGGTATGTATAGTTTTGTGTGTGCTCTAGGGCAACAGTGACTAGATGGAATTTGTATTTGTGGACCTTTTTGGAACACCATTATTTTGGTCTTACTGAGATTTACTGTCAGGGCCCAGGTCTGACAGAATCTGTGCAGAAGATCTAGGTGCTGCTGTAGACCCTCCTTGGTTGGTGACAGAAGCACCAGATCATCAGAAAACAGTAGACATTTGACTTCAGATTCTAGTAGGGTTGGGTGCTGCAGACTGTTCCAGTGCCCTCGCCAATTCGTTGATATGTATGTTGAAGAGGGTGGGGCTTAAACTGCATCTCTGTCTCACCCCATGGCCCTGTGGAAAGAAATGGGTGTGTTTTTTGCCAATTTTTACCACATACATGTTGTTTGTGTACATGGATTGTATTGTGTCGTATTTTTCCCCCAACACAACTTTCCATCAATACCAGACCCTCATGCCAAATTGAGTCAAAAGCTGTTTGAAATCAACAAAGCATGAGAAGACATTTCCTTTATTTTGGTTTGTTTTTTGTCAATTAGGGTGTGCAGGGTGAATACGTGGTCAGCCAATTTAAAATGTGCTCAGTACATTGTTTTCACTGAGGAAATGAACTAGTATGTTGTTAATGATAATGCAGAGGATTTTCCCAAGACTTCTGTTAACACATGACGGTAAATATTGGGGTCAAATTTGTCTCCACTTTTGTGGATTGGGGGGATCAGTTCTTGGTTCCAAATATTGGGGAAGATGCCAGAGTTAAGGATGATGTTAAATACTTTAAGTATAGCCAATTGGAATTTGTTGTCTGTATATTTTATAATTTCATTGAGGATACCATGAACACCCCTTGCCTTTTTGGGATGGAGGGTTTGTATTTTGTCTTGTAGTTCATTCATTGTAATTGGAAAATCCAGTGTGTTCTGGTAGTCTTTAATAGTTAATTCTAAGATTTGTATTTTATCATGTATATTTTTTTGCTGTTTGTTCTTTGTTATAGAGCCAAAAAGATTGGAGAAGTGGTTTACCCATACAGTTGAAGTCGGACGTTTACATACACTTAGCTTGAAGTCAGTAAAACTCATTTATCAACCACTCTACCGATTTCATGTTAACAAACTATAGTTTTGGCAAGTCGGTTAGGACATCTACTTTGTGCATGACACAAGTAATTCTTCCAACAATTGTTTACAGACAGATTATTTCACTTATAATTCACTATATCAAAATTCCAGTGGGTCAGAAGTTCACATACACTAACTTGACTGTGCCTTTAAACAGCTTGAAAATTTCCAGAAAAAAATGTAATGGCTTTAGAAGCTTCTGATAGGCTAACTGACATCATTTGAGTCAATTGGAGGTGTACCTGTGGATGTATTTCAAGGCTTACCTTCAAACTCAGTGCCTCTTTGCTCGACATCATGGGAAAATCAAAAGAAATCAGCCAAGACCTCAGAAAATAAAATGTAGACCTTCACAAGTCTGGTTCATCCTTGGGAGCAATTTCCAAACGAATGAAGGTACCACGTTCATCTGTACAAATAAACACCATCTGCAAGTATAAACACCATGGAACCACGCTTCCGTCATACCGCTCAGGAAGGAGACACTTTCTGTCTCCTAGAGATGAATGTACTTTTGTGCGAAAAGTGCAAATCAATCCCAGAACAAGAGCAAAGGACCTTGTGAAGATGCTGGAGGAAACAGGTACAAAATTATCTATATCCACAGTAAAACGAGTCCTTTATCGACATAACCTGAATGGCCGTTCAGCAAGGAAGAATCCACTGCTCCAAAACCGCCATAAAAAAGCCAGACTACGGTTTGCAACTGCACATGGGGACAAAGATTGTACTTTCTGGAGAAATGTACACTGGTCTGAGGAAACAAAAATTGAACTGTTTGGCCATAATGACTATCGTTATGTTTGGAGGAAAAAGGGGGAGGCTTGCAAGCCGAAGAACACCATCCCAACCTTGAAGCACGGGGGTGGCAACATCATGTTGTGGGGGTGCTTTGCTGCAGGAGGGACTGGTGCACTTCATAAAATAGATGGCATCACGAGGAAGGAAAATTAAGTGGATATATTGAAGCAACATCTCAAGACATCAGTCAGGAAGTTAAAGCTTGGTCACAAATGGGTCTTCCAAAAGGACAATGACCCCAAGCATACTGCCAAAGTTGTGAAAAATTCCAACCTGACTCAGTTACATCAGTTCTGTCAGGAGGAATGGGCAAAAATTCACCCAACTTATTGTGGGAAGCTTGTGGAAGGCTACCCGAAACGTTCAACCCAAGTTAAACAATTTAAAGGCATTGCTACCAAATACTAATTGAGTGTATGTACACTTCTGACCCTCTGGGAATGTGATGAAAGAAATAAAAGCTGAAATAAATAATTATATTACTATTATTCTTACATTTCACATTCTTAAAATAAAGTGGTGATCCTAACTGACCTAAGACAATTTTTAGTAGGATTGAATGTCAGGAATTTTGAAAAATGTAGTTTGACTGTATTTGGCTAAGGTGTATGTAAACTTCCGACTTCTACTGTACATTTCCATTTTAGATAGATAACTATTTGTGTTATTGTTTGTTTAGTGTTTTTCCAATATTCCCAGAAGTGGTTAGAGTCTATGGATTCTTCAATTACATTGGGCTGATTTCTGACATGCTGTTCATTCTTTTTTCTTAGTGTATTTCTGTATTGTTTTAGTGATTCACCATAGTGAAGGCGTAGGCTCAGGTTTTCTGAGTCTCTATGTTTTCGGTTGGATAGGTTTCTCAATATATTTCTTAGGTTTTTGCATTCTTCATCAATATGTTTGTCATTGTTGTTAATTTTCTTCGGTTTTCTGTTTGAAATGTTTATATTTGATAGGGAAGCTGAGAGGTCAAATCTACTGTTTATGTTTTCTACTGCCAAGTTTACACCTTCACTATTACAGTGGAACGTTTTGTCCAGGAAGTTGTCTAAAAGGAATTTAATTTGTTGTTGCCTAATAGTTACAATACTTTCCTTCCATCTATAGCATTTCTTAATAATATTCAGTTCCTTTGGCTTTGATGTCTCTCTCTTGTCTGTTGTACTCTCACACAAACATACATAGAGTAAATACACTATCATGCGCATGGTACCGTATGTGTTACTGTAAAGCCTATGGTACCGTTTGTGTTACTGTAAAGCCTATGGTACCCTCCTGTCTGTGTTACTTTAAAGCCTATGGTGTCGTCTGTGTTACTGTAAACATCTATGGTACTGTCTATGTTACTGTAAGGCCTATGGTACCCTCCCGTCTGTGTTACTGTAAAGCCTATGATACCCTCCCGTCTCTGTTACTGTAAAACCTATGGTACTGTCTGTTTTTCTGTAAAGCCTATGGTACAGTCTGTGTAACTGTAAAGCCTATGGTACTGTCTGTGTTACTGTAAAGCCTATGGTACAGTCTGTGTAACTGTAAAGCCTATGGTACCCACCCGTCTCTGTTAAGGCCTTTGGTAGAAATTGTTACAGATATGACATGGGGCCAAGGGTGTCTGTAGGTCCAAAAGGCCATTCTCCCTCCCTCCTCCAGTAGAATGGGCTCAGTACGTATTAGGCAAATAGAGGCTGAGACAAATGACAGTGTGCATGGTGAGGGGGAATAATTGATATTACATGATTAACTGATGTAATTGCTCTGCCTGTCATTGCTGATTACACAGCCAGGAGAAGGCTAGGCTGATTGGGCCTCCTGAGCCTCCCTTCAAATGTCATCTTCAAGTGTGTGTGCATGTGTGTTTTTTATGCCATCCCCGACCATGAATAAACTTACCATGATGGGGAAATAACTCACATTAGATATATCAATCAAGCACTGGATTTGACTAAATATGGAATGGAATTATTTTGCATGATTGAACCATTGTTAGTTTTATGTTTTTTCCTCAATGTTTGCTACACTCTGGCTGTCATTACTTCTGCGATGGCTGAAATCATAGGCACCCACAATCGGCAGAGACAATGAGAATTTATGTGACCAGTGGTGCCAAATTACGAAAAAATGCTAATTTGATCTCATGGCTCTTATTATCCAGGAAATAGCTGAGCAACTGGGTGGAATACGTGAGAAGATACAAGCGGTGAGATTACAACTGCAAGCAGAAATAAGTGATCCAGAGAAACTCACAAATATGGAGAGCAAACTATTGAAATTCAAGACTGACCTGGAGCAGGATATCAGAGCAAGAACGATGAAGGAGTTGGAGTGACTCCAATGACTATGAACAGAATGAAGGGAATCCCCAGCGAGGCCAGTAGACAGACGCGCAGTGACGTCAGAGACTACAGAAAACAACAGAGACTACCCAAAACAACAGAGACTACCCAAAACAACTTACCCAACCTACACACTCGAGTACATTTTCTCTTGGTGCAGATTCGGATTACAGCTAGGATTCCCATGGGAGTGGATCTTTTTTAGGACACAAGCGAGGGGGAAGAGGATACCCTCAATGGCCCAACTGGGGTCAGCTGCACCGCGGACGTGGAAGAAGTGTCGGAGGGGCAAGAAGAACAGAGGAGCGTGGCCGCTATTGGACCCGCAGTCAGAATGCTTGAGTGTGATCAGCCTTTCTTCATGTCCCATCACCACTTCATGTGAGTAAGTGGCCTTGAGTAAGGGCTTCTCTTCCATCCCCACTGCATCATGTAATGACTTTGACATCACAATAGAGTTTCAGAAATTCTTTCATACATTGAGACTTAGGGAGTTATTTTGTTCAATAAATGATCAGAGACCAAATGTGGTTGTGTCAAGTATGGGTGAGACGAGTGTTCAGACTATGGGTGAGACAAGTGTTCAGACTATGGGTGAGACAAGTGTTCAGACTATGGGTGAGACGAGTGTTCAGGCTATGGGTGAGACGAGTGTTCAGGCTATGGGTGAGACGAGTGTTCAGGCTATGGGTGAGACGAGTGTTCAGACTATGGGTGAGACGAGTGTTCAGGCTATGGGTGAGACGGGTGTTAATACTATGGGTGAGACAAGTGTTCAGGCTATGGGTGAGATGGGCGTTCAGGCTATGGGTGAGTCGAGTGTTCAGGCTATGGGTGAGATGAGTGTTCAGACTATGGGTGAGACGAGTTTTCAGGCTATGGGTGAGACGGGTTTTCAGACTATGGGTGAGACAAGTGTTCAGGCTATGGGTGAGATGGGTGTTCAGGCTATGGGTGAGTCAAGTGTTCAGGCTATGGGTGAGACGAGTGTTCAGACTATGGGCCAATACAGTCACATACCCAGGATTTGTAGTACACAGAGTGACTATGACAAATAAACCTGCCATTAATAAAAAATAAAAAAATAAAACACTTTTCAATATGAATACAGAAATGGAGTTTGTTGAACACCATGGATGCATATTGGTGAGCTGCTATGGGTGAGATGAGTGTTCAGACTATGGGTGAGATGAGTGTTCAGGCTATGGGTGAGATGAGTGTTCAGGCTATGGGTGAGATGAATGTTCAGGCTATGGGTGAGACGAGTGTTCAGACTATGGCTTAGATGAGTGTTCAGGCTATGGGTGAGACGAGTGTTCAGGCTATGGGTGAGACGAGTGTTCAGGCTATGGGTGAGACAATAGAGAATGACATTTCCAAAACCCTTTTTTAGCCAAATCCACTTTTGGTCCACCCAGATAAAGAAATCCCTGCCTAGAAACATACTGCAGATTTGTGGAAAAAGATTTGTCTCAGAATTTGAATAATACATGATAATACAGTCTACAATAATCTCCCTAAAGAACAGAGGCAAGCATTGGATGTTTTAAAACATTACTCCACTTTGATAGTGCATAATGTGCTGACAAGAACGGAGCTGTGGTGTTGTTAAACCGTGATGACTATGTAAATGAGATCCGGGCACAATTGAACAACACCACTGCAAGCTGAAGTCTCTTGTGGAAAGTGGAGACATTATGCAAAAAGAATATGAGTTCATGAAAGTAGACTATCCAATCAGGAGTGTCATTCATGCCTTACCAAAAATCCACAAACGACTGAATAAGCCACCAGGGAGACCTATTGTGGCCTCCATTGGCTCATTCACTGAAAATATATTTCTGCTTTTGTACTGTAGATTTCTTTCTAAAATCCCAGTGTGGTGTCACTTCCTGCATATGTACACGGTTCTATGGACATGATTAACAACCTCAAGACAATGGACAATATTAATGGGGAGATGCTTATGGATTGCTTTGATGTTGAATCACTGTATACTAATATCCCGCATCAAGGAGGCCTAGAAACCATGGCACACTACCTCAGTCAACGACCCGCTGGTACACTCCCTAGCACTAACTGTATTGTTGAACTGGCTGAGAATGTTCAGACTAAGAACTTTTTCATATTTGAAAATGATATGTTCATTCAACAGAAGGGAACTGCTATAGGTAGTAAAATGGCACTGAATTATGCCAATCTGTATGTGTTTTTCTTTTAGAAGAATGTGATTTTCAATCCTAATAATCCATTCTTGCACCATATTAGATTGTGGAAACGCTTCATTGATGACGTATTCATTTTATTCCAGGGCACAGCAGAGGAACTTCATCGATTCCACTCCTTCGTCAATACAAGCAGTGAACATTTGAAGTTCACACACCTTTGATGTGCATGAAATAATGTTCTTGACATTTTTATTAAGAGGGAGGGGGGTGGTTTTAGTATGGATCTATACAGGAAGCAGAAGGACATTAATTCCCTGTTATGAGCCTCCCCATTAGCCAATACAGTCGCATACACAGGACTTGTAGTACACAGAGTGACGATGACAAACAAACCTGACATTAATTTAAGAAACACTAAAAAACTACTTTTCAATATGAATACAGAAAGGGAGTTTGTTGGAAACCATGGATGCGTATTGGTGAGCTGGTAGTGAAAATAGAAAGAAAATGAAATAAGTTTTTTCGGTGGTTCTGGACAAACTTTAATTTCAGAGAACTTGATAAGTTATCCTTTGAAAGCATTTGTAAAGATAATGTTTTTATTGTTACAGTGTAAGGTGTTTCAATCAACACCCAGCTTTTAGGGCATCCATACCAAGATATAGAGAGAGAGTCTCCCAGTTTACCCCCAACATTGTCCTTAAGAAGTCTGCTTCCCATGAAGTGTTTTTATTTTTACCATCCCCAGGCATTGTTCTGGTTCACACCCGCACCAACAACACACTGCTCTAGATATCCTGAGTTGCCATTTCTAGCAAGGATACCCTCAGATTATCTCTGCTCTTGCCTGATATTTTTTATGATTTCAGTTTCATACAGCAGCCAAGAATAACAATGATCATGACCTGCTATCAAATAAACATGATGGACCTTCAAATTCCTTGAAGAGTACTGGCTTACAACACCTATCTAGAGTACAGATACACACTCATGATTCAGTGTTTTCACATGGTGTTGTCTGATTCACGGCTAGTTCAGTTAGAAGGCTGGGGTCTTACAGGGTTAAAGGGGAATGGAAACACTAGGATATAGAACGCCAGCTAACTGTAACTGTAAATCACCATATTGGCAATGTTGAATCACTGGCAGGAGAGAACATTTTGGAACTCCCAAAAATGGCTGAATTTACAGAGAGCAGCTCAGAGTCTGAGAATGAGTTTATTACAGGTAATTCAATTATGTTAGTTAGGCAGCCAATAAACCTACTGAAGCCGTTCGTGTTTGAGCCGATCGTTGCCCCTGATCAAAGAGTTTGTTCTCGTAGCAGTAACAACACAGACATGATGCCGCCTGAAACACCTCAACTTGAGGGTCGCCGTAGCCAAACACAAACTGGGGTGAGTGGGGATGCTGCCAGATAATGGCTAGAGTAGGAGTGTGTGTGTTGTGATACAGCACAAACTCCCAGCGGATGGTGACTGTAATACATCCAGTCAGAGGTTCCTGTCAGTCTGTCTGGAAGGTGATGTATTGGACGTGTCACTAATTCTTATGAAGGACTTCCTGGCAGAAGAGATTTCTCAACCAGTCAGCAACCGTTATGCCAGTTAAGTTATTTAAATTATAAATTGTTTAAGGTTCATATCAGTGGTGGATAGGTGTTCAATATATATAATCAGTAACCTATAACGATGTTTATTACAAGCGCTGTTTGGTGCGATGGTAACACATTTTGATTAGACGACCGGAGTTCGAATCGCAGGCAGCATCATGATTCTTGAAATCTAATTTTAACTAATAATGGGGCGTGCTCATTATAAATACAGTATAGTTTCGGTATCAGACTAACAGACTAACTTTCTTAAGATTTTGTTTGCTTAGCATACAGGTGTTATCGCCAGTTCACCCTATGGGTACAAGGCAGAATTGGACGAGGTGTACAGCGTCTCATCCTTGCATTTGTTGTTTCTTCCATAAGGCGCGCGCATACCCAGAAGAAAGTGGCATTTACATTTGGTTTGAATAAAACCAGTTAATTTAGTAAACCTAGCCTGCTGTCATTATTTTCAAGACATAGATAGGCCTAATACCAGCACCTTATGGAATAATAGTATTAGTTAGCTTGTCCACTATAACAACAGCTTCAAGAGTGACCAGATAAACTTGCTATGAAGATAAAACTACTTTACTTGCTAAAGTAGGGACTTCAACTAGCTGTCTTCCATCTATTGGAAAGGAATGGTAACTACTGTATATTGGGCAGCTAGTTGGAGGCAAAGTGTAGCTCAGATGGTAGAGCATGGTGCTTGCAATGCCAGGGTTGTGTGTTCGATTCCCACGAGGGACCAGTACGAAGAAATTCTTGAACATGTATTCACTAACTAACAATAAGTTGCTCTGGATAAGTCTGCTAAATGACTCAAATGTAAAAATAAAAATATTTAGCAGATGCCTTTATCCAAAGCAAACTGGGTACATGGTAGGGGAAACAGGATTACAAGAATACAGGGTTATTAAGGTGTTTTTACAAGTTCCAATGAACAAGAAGAGGATTCACATGAAAGGCTTGTGATTGCAAGTCTTTGCCTCATGCACAAGATGATCAAAAGACAAACAACAGTAGCATACCTCAAAGAGGCAATCAGCAGTTGCTACATCCATTTTTGCGCTTATAAATGAATTATATGCAACCATTGATTCTTGACGATATTAACTTATAAATGCCTCATGAGCTTAGTTCAACCGTCGTACCCAATCAGAACCCCAATTATAAGCTTGTTTTACTCCAACGTTTGTAAGCAAAGAAAATGTAAACAAACACAATACAGCCTCAAAACACGGTTCAAACTATAATTTTTATACAATGGATGGTCAGTCCTTGCATCTATAGGTCTGTCTATGAATTTCAGAGTGGTTACATTTCTCTAGCCCCATCCCTCAGCTTTTTACCGAAAGAGGAGCAGGGAGGACACTTTGTTATTGTTTCTACTGCTGATTGCCACTTTAAAAGGTTACGTTGCAAATTAAATACACACCAAAATATGTTACAGATAATATAAAAATATCACTCACACAGTTAGTGAATACACAACATTCAGCACAGCGAACAATCAATCAATCAAATGTATTTTACAAAACCCTTTTTACATGAAAATAATAACCACGGTGGTTATAGAGGGTGCAACAGTTCAACACCTTAGGAGCAAATGGGGTGCTGACAGCAGTTGAGTGTGTCTCCAGTGACCCACTGGTGTTCAGTTGTTTTTCTTTTAGCACCTGGACACTCCCACCAGCAGTGGCGACACAGAACCACAAATGGTGCGTTAATGCCTTCACCCATGGCAGTACCTGAGACACAGGGAATAAATTAGTTGTCCGGGTTCGGGGAGGGTTTGGCCGGCCAAGATGTCCTTGTCCCATTGCGCTCTAGCGACTCCTTGTGGCGGGCCGGGCACATGTACGCTGACTTCAGTCGCCAGTTTTACGGTGTTTCCTCCAACACATTGGTGCAGCTGGCTTCCGGCTTAAGCGAGCAGTGTGTCAAGTCAAGAAGCAGTGCGGCTTGGCAGGGTCGTCTTTAAGAGGAAACATCGCTCTCGACCTTCGCCTCTCCTGAGTCTGGGAGTTGCAGCGATGGGAAAAGACTGTAAATACTACCAATTGGATTTCACGAAATTGGGGAGAAAAAGGGAGAAAAAATTATAATATAATTATAATAGCATCTGAGTCCCTCAAGTGCACCCTCACACTTGGATGCCTGTCAGTAGCCAGGGTTTCAATACTGCATCCATGGGCCTGTTAGTAATAATTATTTTATTATTATCCTAAAGGTACCTACGTGCTCTTCATACATAAACCAAATACACACTTACAACCCTTAGGCTAGCTACAAAATCTCCAACCAGTAGCTCTTCTTCACTTCGGTCACATGCACAGTATCCTGGGCCAGGATCAGGTGGAAAGCAGAGTCCAGGAAGGTGTAAGTGCCAAAGGAGGCACAATGGCCTGGTGATTCACACCGCGTGTCTGCAGATACGATCAGTGGACAATTGTAGCCAGAATGGCCTCCGTGTGCTGGGTCCACATGTAGATAACATCTGGCACAATGTAGATGCGCTGCTGGTTTGAGAACTGTCTCAGTGACATGGACACCAGGCTGAGGAGGTGACATGTTTCAAGCAGCGACATGGACACCAGGCTGAGGAGGTGACATGTTTCCACAAATGTGGAGTGGGAGCTGACAGTAAGGAGACCGCTGATGGCACCAACAGATTCCCTGCAACCAACTTTACCACTCTGGTCTGGGACTCCCACTTCCTCCTGTGTCCCAGAACACACTGTCTCCATAGTGATGGCAAAACCACGATGTGATGATTGTGATTCTGAGCTCTCAGGTTCATACAACGAGTTGTGGTCTTCACTGATCTCACTCTCTGTCCGCTCCATCTGTTGCGTATAGGGTCAGGACTCGGTTGTACACTTATGGTCGTGAGCGCAATCTAGCTGGGCCTCGAGCTCTTTAGTGATGGTATCGGTGGACCTCGTCTCCACCGCAGCACAGGAACAGTCTGGCACCCAGGTGTCAGTTTGGCATGCTGTACTAACCGTTCTTTACTATTGGTAAAAAACAATTAAGGCATCTATTAGGCTATAGTTATATTCAACAATCACTGCATATACTGTATATTGTATATTTTACATCCACAATGGCCTCAGGGATGACGATAAACAATAGCCTTAGAAATAACATGGATTTGCTTGTACCTCCTCTGCTCCTCCTGCAGCCTCCTCCAGGATTAAAACCTTTTCAGGGATGAATATGTCATCCTGAAAACAAACAAACATTTTGTTAAGACAACTGAACCCAAATATTTCAGTTGGCGTTAACAAGCTACCTGTTTTGTATGCTTTGCCAACGTCAACACACACCACACAGCAAATACAGGGACATGTATTTTTCATCAAACATTAGCTATGTCAATTTCAGTCTAGCTTAATGAGGTGGAGCTAACAAAACATAACTACCTAATAACAGGGCTACACAGATAAACTGTTTTACAATTTTTGTTGCAGTTCAATTGCTTGCTAACGTCAGACACAATTAGCTAGTTACCTTCAACTAGAGTTGCAACAAAGTTGTCCAGTGTCTAACGCTAGCCTAGTCAGTCATGACTCATGAACGGTTAACGTTACCTCAGGCTCCATTGACTCGCGCCGCCTCCTCCGTTCAGTCCGGCTTCTGCTTGACTCCGAAGTCAGCGATGTTGATGATGGTTGGTCGGTAACCCCTATACCATAACCCTCGAAATGTAAAATGGATGCGCAAGCACAGGGCTTTAACGTAGGCCTATGACTCCAGGTTGCCGCATCGAAAGTGCCCTTCATCGCAAAGTCTTCCTCTGCAAAGTGCTGGCTGCAGATCCTGCTAGCTCGAGCTGACATGTCCTTCCTCTTCAGGACACATGGCGCCACTTCTTTAAAAGTTGTGGGTCCTTTGGCAGCCGATGGTAGTTTACCGACTGATTTTTTTTGGAGCCAATTCTTACAGCCTAGCTATATATAGTTCATGTTTGAAATATTACTTGTTGTTGCCATTTTCGTTCCGCACCTAACCTCACTCTCTTCGATTCAATCTCAGCGCGAAAACTCAATACCACAGACAATTAGCTAATTCCTGCAAGTGACGCACTGGCGTCAGTCGTTATTAATGGCAATTTAAAATGCCGCTGAACATAGCTCAAATAAACCTTGTTGACGATCAAAATACTAAATATAGAGATGTTTTTATGTTAAATGCACATGTTTAGTATTAGTGGATTGAATACATCTCTTTGCTTAGATTTGTTTCCAAAAGTCTTTCCATTCCCCTTTAATGGGAGATCAACTTATTACAGCACACTAAGTTATCTTATGAATATGCATTAAACAAATACAAGTCTTTACAAATACAAATGTCTCTAATGTTAAATCATTAAAGCTCATTGCCTAAGATTAAATATGTATTAGATCTTATTTAAACAGTGATTCTCACGTTCTCAATGAAGACAAATGAAGTGCTCTTAGCGCTGCGAGCTAAATGGTTATACAACGAGGAATGGAGATTAAAAAACAGATTACTAATTCATCAGCCCTCGCTCTGAGCTACTTTTGATAATAGAGTACCTTTGTGTCCTCAATAAATTACAGAAAATAATTGAAATATTTTAAAAAAGCAGTCCACACAGGAATTGTGGTGGAATTTGGCTTCAAGTGTTTGAACCAGGAGTTAGAGAGTGAGTGTGAAGTCAGTCACAGGTTCCAGACAATAGTCAAAGACATGAGAAATCATGCAAAGCAATATACCATAGCCACATCTTCTCTTTACACTTTTAGCAGAAATTCAATTAACAGGCTATTGTTGCAGACCCATTCCTGCAGTCAAAATACCAAATCGCCCTCTAGTGTCCTTGTGGGCGGAATGTCATTAATATGTTTTCATAATTTCAGCATTAAAAAACAAAATGCAGAAAATCTGGTGTTGTGATGTGTAATATTGGGATGTAAACTGAAAATGTAATACATTTCAACTCTATATCTGACATGGTGCGGGTGTCTTCTTTTTTATGCCCATAACCATGTGTGAGGTGTATACTTTTGTTTCGAAGTAGATTTGTTTAAGACTACCAAGAAACACTGATTTATACCACTGCAGTAAAGGGTTTAACTAATGAATGACTCTAATGTGAAGTAGGCTCTCCACAAGTCAATTAAATCCATTCAGATGCTGTGTAATTGTTCTAGCCTGCCTTAGGTAGTTATGGCACATGAATGATACTACCAGTAATACCCAATCTCCCTGTTAGTTCCTTCAAACTAGGTTGATATAGTCCATCTCACACACTGTTGTTGGAATGTTTTGTCCATTTTACATTTGTTGGTTGGTGTGTGTGCCTGAGTGAGTGTATGTGTGTGTGTGTGTGTGTGTGTGTGTGTGTGTGTGTGTGTGTGTGTGTGTGTGTGTGTGTGTGTGTGTGTGTGTGTGTGTGAATGTCTCCACTGTGTGCTGGCTGTGTGTGGAGTGCCAAGGAGAACAGAAGCCCTGGGAGGGAGGCAATGTTTAATAAACCATTGGGCAACGTTTCTCCACTGCTGTGCTGAGACCATGAGGTAGGGTTGGACAGTGGTGCAGAGGGTGTTTGTGAGTTTGCTTGATCCTTATGTGTTTATCTTTATGTGTGTGTCTGTGTGTGTGTTCTGCTCTGCACTGTGTCCAGGAGGCAGATTTGGCCGAGGAGCGTTCAGGAGGCAGGTTTGGCCAAGGAGCGTTCAGGAGGCAGGCTTGGCCAAGGAGCGTTCAGGAGGCAGGCTTGGCCGAGGAGCGTTCAGGAGGCAGGTTTGGCCGAGGAGTGTTCAGGAGTCAGGTTTGGCTGAGGAGCGTTCAGGAGTCAGGTTTGGAGTTTACTCTGCCAACTAATTGGTTAGAATGGGCCTTTCTTCATCTATTACTGTCCAGTGGAAGTCTGGCTTCCATTCTTATGATATCTATTGGAGGGGGAATGTGTGTGCACACTGTTAGTGCTCTCACAGAGAAAGAGGGAGAGAGAATGAGAGAGAATGAGAGAGAGAGAGAGAGAGAGAGAGAGAGAGAGAGAGAGAGTCTCTGAAATTAGACTGCTTTATTTTGTTGTTTTAGGCCCCATCTTACTCAAGATGGGGCCTGATCAACCAAATGGGCCGTGGGAAAACTGGAGCTATAGAAACGCATATGCCCATCAGTGTCCTGTGGTTGAGAGAATAGGCATCGATCCACACACACACACAAGATTCAGTCCCTTTTAGGCAAATCATGTGTTTCTGTTTTTTGTGTGTGTGTATGGGGGGTGGGGTCTCCTGGCTGGCTAATGTGTTTACCTCCAGTCTCTGTTAGCGTTATGGAGGTGTGTATTTGTATATGTGTGTGTCTATGTGTGTGTCTGTGCGTGTGTGTTTGTGTGTCTTTACCTGTCATGGTTTTAGTGAGAGGGCAACTCAGATTAAACCTCTTTGTTGCCAAGGAGACCACTCAGACAGAAGTGCTCCCGAGGCTCCTGGTGTCATTATGAAGCAATGAGATAGCTGTCACTCAACACACACACACAAACACACACACACACACGGACAAACATATTCATTGTAATTTCCCTCGCTTGTGATATTAGTTGAACCTGGTAGCCAGCGAGCAATGGTGTAAAGTTCTTAAGTAAAAATTCTTAAAAGTTCTACTTAAGTAGTTTTTTGGTATCTTTACTTTACTTTATTTATATTTTGGACTACTTTTTATTTTCCTTCATTACAAAATAGTGTACTTTTTACTCCATCCATTTTCCCTGACACCCAAAAGTACTTTACTGTTATATTTTGAATGCTTAGCAGGACAGGAAACACACATATTAAGAGAGCATCCCTGGTCATCCCTACCGCCTCTATTCTGGAGGACTCATTAAACACAAATCCTTGATTTGTAACTGATGTCTGAGTCTTGGAATGTGCCCCTGGCTATCTGTAAAATCAAAAACAGAAATTTAAAAAATTATGCTGTCTGTTTTGCTTAATATAAGCAATTTCAAAAATATTTATACTTTTACTTTTGCTTGTATTTTTGATACTTAAGTATATTTAAAACCAAATACTCAAGAAGTATTTTACTGGGTGACTTTCACTTTTACTTAAGTCATTTTCTATTAAGGTATGTTTTATATATATATATATAGCAATTGGGTACTTTTTCCCACCACTGCCAGTGATACAAGTAATTCATTTAAATAATTGTAATAGTTGTTTTATTTATTTTATTTCACCTTTATTTAACCAGGTAGGTCAGTTGAGAACACGTTCTCATTTGCAACTGCGACCTGGCCAAGACAAAGCAAAGCAGTGCGACAAAAACACTTGTACACTTGTACTTGTAGAAACACTGTTTGTTTTTTTGCATGTGTGTTTAAATGTTTATGAGACTGTATTTTGTTGAGTTGTTGCAACAGATTTATCATTGGATATTTTATATAAGGATACAAAATGACCCTGAAATCCCATGAGTAGAAATAGAGCGTCCAGTGCAGATAGAGAAGGTATAATAAAGTGCAGAGGTAAGACGAAGGGTTGGTTATCCATCGTCAGACGGACAGGGTCCTCAGTCTCTCATCGATCGAAGTGCAGAGGTAAGAGGAAGGGTTGGTTATCCATCGTCAGACGGACAGGGTCCTCAGTCTCTCATCTATCGAAGTGCAGAGGTAAGAGGAAGGGTTGGTTATCCATCGTCAGATGGACAGGGTCCTCAGTCTCTCATCGATCGAAGTGCAGAGGTAAGAGGAAGGGTTGGTTATCCATCGCCAGACGGACAGGGTCCTCAGTCTCTCATCTATCGAAGTGCAGAGGTAAGAGGAAGGGTTGGTTATCCATCGCCAGACGGACAGTCTTCAGTCTCTCATCTATCGAAGTTCTCAGGACTCCTACAGATGCCAGACAACTACTTCACCACATAAAAAGAGGCAGAGAGAGAGAAAGAGAGCAAGAGAGATTGTGGAAGAGAGAGTGAGAGAGATCCCTGCCAGCTTGTCCATCCATGCAGTTTATCTCTTTGCCAAAATTAGGGAGCCGCAACCACAAACAACCACCAACTGCTCCCTCTGTTTGTCTCAGAGAGGGATGGGGAGAGAGAGAGAGAGAGAGAGAGAGAGAGAGAGAGAGAGAGAGAGAGAGAGACTCCATTACCCGAAAAAAATTAAATAATCATCCATACACTGGGAGTGATGAGCTCTACAGCAGAGTCTAACAACTCAATCACTGGTTAAAAACTGTTTTCTGCCCCCCCCCCAAAGGATTGAATCTGTAGACAATTGACCCTCTTTCTGGGACTCACCCACAAACAGGACCAAGCCTGGCCTGCTAAGTAGTGACGGACTCCATCCTAGCTGGAGGGGTGCTCTCATTTTATCTATGAACATAGACAAGGCTCAAACTCCTCCTGCTCCACAATGAGATAGGGTGCAGGCCAGGCAGCAGGCTGTTAGTCAGCCTGCCAGCTTAGTGGAGTCTGCCACTGGCATAGTCAGTGTAGTCAGCTCAGTTACCCCCATTGAGAGCGTGTCTGTGCCTCGATCTAGGTTGCGCAAACCTAATCATGGCGGTGTTTGCCTTAGTAATCTCACTGGAATAAAGACCTCCTCCATTCCTGTCATTATTGAAAGAGGTTGTGATATCTCACTTCTTAAAATAGGGTTACTTAATAGATTAGATCCCTCACTTCCAAGGCAGTTATAGTCAATGAACTAATCACTGATCTTAATCTTGATGTGATTGGCCTGACTGAAACATGGCTTAAACCTGATGAATTTACTGGGTTTAAATGAGGCCTCTCCCCCTGGTTACACTAGTGACCATTTATCCTGCGCATACCGCAAAGGCGGAAGTTTCCGATAGCAAATTTCAATTTACCCCCCAAAAATGGACAGCGCTATCATCTTTTGAGCCTCTAGTCATGAAATCTATGCAGCCTACTAAATCACTTTTTATAGCTACTGTTTACAGGCCTCCTTGGCCTTATACAGAGTTCCTTACTGAGTTCTCTGAATTTCTGTCAGAACTTGGCAGATAATATTCACATTTTTGGTGACTTTAACATTCACATGGAAAAGTCCACAGATCCACCACAAAATGCTTTCGGCGCCATCATCGACTCAGTGGGTTTTGCCCAACATGTCTCCGGACCTACTCATTGCCACAGTCATACCCTGGATTTAGTTCTGTCCCATGGAATAAATGTTGTTGATCTTTCCTCATAATCCTGGACTATCAGACCACCATTTTATTTTGTTTGCAACAGTTAATTTGCTTAGACCCCAACCAAGGATCATCAAAAGCTGTGCTATAAATTCTCAGACAACCCAAAGATTCCTGGATGCCCTTCTAGACTCCCTCCACCTATCCAAGGACGTCGGAGTACAAAAATCAGTTAACGATCAAACTGAGGATCTACATTTTACCTTGCGTAATACCCTAGATGCAGTCGCACCCCTAAAAACAAAAAACATTTACCAAAAGAAACTAGCTCCCTGGTACACAGAAAATACCCAAACTTTGAAGCAAGCTTCCAGAAAACTGAAACGGAAATGGCGCTCCACCAAACTGAAAGTCTTCCTACTAGCTTGGAAAGAAAGTACAGTGCAATATCGAAGAGCCTTCACTGCTGCTCGATCATCCTATTTTTCCAACCTAATTGAGGAGAATAAGAATAATCCTCCATTTCTATTTGATACTGTTGTAAAGCTAACTAAAAAGTGTCTTTCACTTCAGCAGTGATGAAATCATGAACTTCTTCAACAAAAATATAATTATCATTAGAATGCAAATTACGGACTCCTCTTTGAATCTGCGTATTTCCCCAAAGCTCAGCTGTCCTGAGTCTGCACAGAACTGTCAGGACCTAGGATCAATGGAGACACTCAGGTTTTTTTATCCTATATCTCTTGACACATTCATGAAAATTGTCATGGCCTCTAAACCTTCAACCTGCATACTGGACCCTATTCCAACTAAAGAGCTACTTCCTGTGCTTGGCCCTCGAATCTCCCATTTCTCTCAAAAATCTTAGAAAAAGCTGTTGCGCGGCAACTCACTGCCTTCCTGAAGACAAATAATAATGTATACGAAACACTTCAGTCTGGTTTTAGACCTTATCATAGCATTGAGATTGCACTCGTGAAATAGTAAATTACGGTTTAATGGCGTCAGACCAAGGCTCTGCATCTGTCCTCGTTCTCTTAGACCTTAGTGCTGCTTCTGACACCATCGACCCCCATATTCTTTTGGAGATATTGTAAACCTTAATTAGTCTACACAGACAAGTTCTTGCCTGTTTTAGATCTCATCTGTCGGAGAGATATCAGTTTGTCTCCGTGGATGGTTTGTCCTCTGACAAATCAATTGTACGTTTCGGTGTTCCTCAAGGTTCTGTTTTAGGGCCACTATTGTTTTCACTATATATTTTACCTCTTGGTGATGTCATTCGGGAAACATAATGTTAACTTCCATTGCTATGCGGACGACACACAGCTGTACATTTTGACGAAACATGGTAATGCCCCAAACTTGCCTGCCCTGGAAGCCTGTGTTTCAGACATAAAGAAGTGGATGGCAGGCCTATTTATTGTCCCTAGAATTTCTAAGCAAACAGCTGGAGGCAGGGCTTTCTCCTATAGAGCTAAATCTTTATGGAATGGTCTGCCTATCCATGTGAGAGACGCAGACTCGGTCTCGACCTTTAAGTCTTTACTGAAGACTCATCTCTTCAGTAGGTCCTATGATTGAGTGTAGTCTGGCCCAGGGGTGCAAGGGTGAATGGCAAGGCACTGGAGCAACGAACCGCCCTTGCTGTCTCTGCCTGGCCGGTTCCCATCTCTCCATTGGGATTCTCTGCCTCTTAACCTATTACAGGGGCTGAGTCACTGGCTTACTGGTGCTTTTCATGCCATCCCTAGGAGGGGTGCGTCACTTCCTGTCCGGTTTGTCGCCCTCTCAGGCTTGTGCAGTGGAGGGGATCTTTAGTGGGATATACTCAGCCTTGTCTAAGAGTAGTAAGTTGGTGATTGTTTATATCCCTCTATTGGTGTGTATTATTCGGTGTCTTTTTTAAGTATGCTCCCTATAGTTCTCTCTCTTTCCCGCTCTACCTCCCCTCCCGGAGGACTTGAGCCTTAGGACCATGCTTCAGGACTACCTGCCCAGATGACTCCTAGCTGCCCCCAGTCCACCTGGTCGTGTTGCTGCACCGGTCTCAACTCTTCTGCCTGCGGTTATGGAGCCCTGAACCTGTTCATCAGACGTGCCACCTTGTCCCAGACCTGCTTTTTTAATCTGCTCTCTCTCTCGCACCGAACCTGCACTCTCTACCGCATCTAAATGCCTGGCTATGAAAAGCCAAGTGACATCCACTCCTGTAGTATTTACCTGTTGCAACCTCTACAACCACTATGATTATTATTTGACCCTGCTTGTCATCTATGAACGTTTGAACATCTTGGAGAAAGAATTGGCCTTAATGGCTATGAATTGTTATAATCTCCACCCGGCACAACCAGAAGAGGACTGGCCACCCCTCAGAGCCTGGTTCCTTTCCAGGTTTCTTCCTAGGTTTTTGCCTTTCTAGGGAGCTTCTACATCTGCATTGCTTGCCGTTTGGGGTTTTAGGCTGGGTTTCTGTTTAGCACTTCGTGACATCGGCTGATGTAAAAAGGTCTTTATAAATACATTTGATTTGATTAGATTTTATTAATATTCTTAAAATACAACAATTGTTAAAGAAATAAACTACAACTACACTATACCATTCAAGATAAGGAATGTTGTAAAATAATTAGTATTAGACTTTCCATTTATAGTATTTCATAAATAGATAAGACAGCATTAGAAGAAAGGATATTTATTGAAATAATACATCTTCAAATATAAGGAACTGGAACACAAAAGTACTCAGTCAACATGGTAGAGTTACAACAAAGAAAACAGAGGACATAGAAGGCACAGTATTTGGGTATGTGCGGGTGTATTGTGATGGAATGTGGGGTGTGTGTTTTTGTGTTTGGAAAAGTGTGGAGTTAAGTGAGTGAAAACTGAAAATGTTTGCGAATACCAGAGCACATGCGTGTCTGAGAGCAGGGGTTGAGAGAGAGAGAGAGAGAGCGCTTTCAATTCTGTGCAGATATGGGATATACATTTTTTTTATAAATTATAAATATAGTTTAGTTACTTATTGTCCTGTCATGATGGAACGGTCCCCAACCCTAAACCCTAAATACCCACCTCAGCGACCCATACACTAAGGAGAAGTCCTTATCTGTTTTATAGTCCCACT
Source organism: Thymallus thymallus (assembly GCA_023634145.1). Taxonomy (NCBI): domain Eukaryota; kingdom Metazoa; phylum Chordata; class Actinopteri; order Salmoniformes; family Salmonidae; genus Thymallus; species Thymallus thymallus. The sequence continues at coordinate 31,432,362 of CM042378.1, read as the reverse complement.
GCAGGTAGCCAATACGCAGCCAAAACAGAAAGATAAACGCAGTCAGAGACCCACTAAAGCAGCACCGCTCCCCCCAAGAGTCTGAGCCTGCCTGGCAGGGCTGGTCCAACAAAGCCAAAGCCCCCTGATGGGTGAGCATAATATACAAGGAATTTCTCAAAGCTGCTAATGAGAACCTTAACGATCTTGTACATAGCCGGTGGGGATTCTGGTGGGGTACCCCCACCCAGGTAGTGGCTGTGCTGGCAACAATAGCTGCAGTAAGACATGGGGAGGGGGTCACACTCAAACAGTCAATTATTGTGGCCCTGGTGGCACGGAATGATCAAAGGTCTGACTGCACATTGATGCTTGGGAAAATGGTCACAACAGGGTATCGACGTGTGTGTTTCAGGGGAAGGGGGCGTACCTGATCTCCATCAGCTAGGACTTGACATTGTTTAATCAAATGTCAAATTGTTTGTCCATTTATTGCTCAGTTTTGCATGCTTTCTCAAATAGCTGCAACTGTATATGCATTCGCCCATCAAGTCCTTTCTTGAGTTGGGTTCGGGGATGGAACAACTGTTAAACATCTGAGCTTGTGGTTGTTTGTGGGGGAAAGGGGTTGAGTGTGTATGAGTGTGTGTGGGTGTGTATGTATCCCACGTCTGTTGCTATGGGGTAATTATGTTAGGGAGAATGTAGGATGAATCAAAATAATTGTTTGCTAAAAAAATAATTTCTTGTCAAAAATGTCATCTTTATAATGGCAATTCTGGTCATAGGTAACAATCCTTCTCATTAAATGCCTACATTATTGTGGAAATTAAGATATGCACAATATTTTATATATGTTTTGATAACTAATTATAATACAAAATCGAGGTGAAGGCGTTGGAAATGGTTTGGGCTGTTGATCTGCTTCTGTTTCGTGGGTAGCACTGTGTGCTCTTTTCGAAGGACGGGTCCCGGTCTCTCGGGGGCCCTGGGATCCAGATGGACAGGGGCGGTCTGCCTGTCACTGGGATGACAAGTCAAATTGTGGAGAACAATTAGAGGTTTACTTAGTGTAATCCAAGCCATATTACTGTTAAGGAACAGTTTTGTAGCCCGGACATTGAGCTGTTAGCCGTTAGCCTAAGACCCTACTATTTGCCGAGGGAATTCACGGCACCATTGCTGTTATTGTTTACATCCCGCACTCCGCTGACGCAAACACAGCGTGTGACGTCATCTACTCTGTTATCGCGAGGTTACAGACAACGCATCCCAGTGCCTTCTTGGTAATTTCTGGGGATTTTAACCATGCCTCTCTCTTCAACGCTGTCCCACGTTCAAACAGTACGTGAAGGATGCATACAACTCCAATGCACTCCATCCCCTCTATAGATCGGATCACAACCTTGTCTACCTCACTCTACAGGCCTATGGTCCAGCAGCAGCCAGCGACCACTAGGACCATTAGGAGATGGTCCCTGGAGGCGAATGAGGCCCTACAGTGTCACAGTGTGTAGGATAGAAGGGACGATATACGGAGCGCTGGTGAAGTGTCATCCTTTTTATTAAAAATGAGGTGTTCTCACGAAGCATTTAACATAAAAAGGAGACTGAAAAACAAACACGATTACAAACAAAAACACGGTGACTTACTTTGTGGCCTGCTGGCAGTGCAGACAAACAAAAGAACAATGATCCACACACAGGTGGAAATGTGTGGAGCCTATATACTATCCCCAATCAGAGACAACGCTAGACAGCTGTCTCTGATTGGGGATGATAATCTCCCTAGTTAGGGTGTGATGACTTGGTTGTGTGCCTCTCTCCTCCCCTAGGTGGGAGTAAGAGGCCTTACCACAACCAAGCCATCACATACAGGACTGCTTTGAGACAACAGACTGGGATGTGCTCTGTGAGGCTCATGGGCAGGACATTGATGGACTTACAGACTGCATAACGGACTATATACATTTTTGTGTAGACAACACCGTACCCACCAGGAAGGTACGCTGATTTCCAAATAATAAACAATGGGTCACCAGCGACCTGAAGGCCCTGCTGAATGACAAGAAGAGGGCCTTCAAGCAGGGCACAGGGACAAATTGAGATGTGTCCAGAGGTAGCTGAAGTTGCGTATGGCTGAGGAAGAGAGTGTATAAGGAAAAGTTGGAGGACAAGCTGAGGCAGAGCCAGGTGAGAGAGGTGTGGAATGGTATGAGAAATATCACTGGCTTCAAAAAGTCAAACAGTGGGCGGACGGAGGGGACACAGGACAGAGCCAATGAGCTGAACTCATTTTTTACAGGTTCGATACGAGCTCTGTCAACCCCCACTCCAGCTCTACAGACCACACACCCTCACGGCTGTCCCACCCCCCCCCTCTGCACACAACACTTTTCCGCTGAGACAATCAGCGACCCCCTCCCCACCCCTGCTCCCTCTGGACCGATCTGCAACACCTCCCTTCCCCCCACCTCTGGACTGATTTTCAACACCCCCCTTCCCCCCACCTCCCCACCTGGGCTGGCTTTCACCACCAACCAAGTGAAGAGAGAGCTGGAGATACTTAATCATGGGAAAGCGGCAGGCCCCGATGGCATCAGCCCAAGGGTGCTTAGGGTCTGTGCTGACCAAATGTGTGTAATACTCCAGCGCCTCTTCAAATTTAACCTGAGCCTGGAAAGGGTCCCTGTGCTGTGGATTCCGCAATTGTAGGGTGCTTCAGAGGTGGGCAGGAGGAAGAGTACAGCAGCACAATCAATGACTTTGTGGAATGGTGTGAGCAGAACCACCTTCAGCTAAACATCAGCAAAACAAAGGAGATGGTGGTGGACTTCAGGAGAACCAAGGCCCAACCGACTGCAGTCCCTATACATGGGATGGCTGTGGAAATGGTAGGGTAATACAAGTTCCTGGGAGTCCATATGGACAGCAGGCTGGAATGGGCTAGTAACACCGGGACCCTGTACAAAAAGGGCGAGAGCCGACTCTACTTTCTGAGAAGGCTCAGGTCCTTCAACGTGTGCAGTAAACTTCTGCATACCTTCTACCAGTCTGTGGTGGCCAGTGCCATCTTTTTTGCAGTGGTGTGCTGCGGCGCCAACATAAAGGCTGGTGATGCTTCTTGGTTAAATAAGCTGATCAGGAAGGATAGCTCTGTTCTGGGGATTAACCTTGACACTCTAGAGGTGGTGGCGGAGAGACGGATACTGTCACCCACCCTTTTTATGCCATGGCTATGATGCAGAGGAGCACCTTCAGTCACAGACTGATCCCACCACGGTGTGCCAGAGAGCGCTACATGAGGTCCTTCCTGTCGGCGGCTATTAGACTATTTAATGCCTCACCGGGGTGCCGTGCTGTCGGTAACATAGACCTGGAGTTGTTGAGGTGTTAGGACCTAGTTGAACAATTAGGCATCCATCCATCCATCCGTGAGTAACTTTCTGGTCTGTATTCACTCATTCAATCAGGACTTATTCATTCAGCACTCGTTCATTCAGGACTGTATATACACTTGAAGTCGGAAGTTTACATACACCTTAGCCAAATACATTTAAACTCAGTTTTTCACAATTCCTGACATTTAATCCTAGTAAAAAGTCCTATTTTAAGAATGTTAAATGTCAGAATAATAGTAGAGAGACTTATTTATTTCAGCTCTTATTTCTTTCATCACATTCCCAGTGGGTCAGAAGTTTACATACACTCAATTAGTATTTAGTAGCATTGCCTTTAAATTGTTTAACTTGGGTCAAACGTTTCGGGTAGCCTTCCACAAGCTTCCCACAATAAGTTGGGTGAATTTTGGCCCAATACCTTGACTTTGTTATCCTTAAGCCATTTTGCCAGAACTTTGGAAGAATGCTTGGGGTCATTGTCCATTTGGAAGACCCATTTGCGACCAAGCTTTAACTTCCTGACTGATGTCTTGAGATGTTGCTTCAATATATCCACATAATTTTCCTTCTTCATAATGCCATCTATTTTGTGAAGTACACCAGTCCCTCCTGCACCAAAGCACCCCCACAACATGATGCTGCCACTCCCGTGCTTCACCGTTGGGATGGTGTTCTTCGGTTTGCAAGGCTCCCTCTTTTTCCTCCAAACATAACAATGGTCATTATGGCCAAACAGTTCTATTTTTGTTTCATCAGACAAGAGGACATTTCTCCAAAAAGTTCGATCTTTGTCCCCATGTGCAATTAAGTTAATCTCTAGGAGACAGAACGCGTCTCCTTCCTAAGCGGTATGACGGTTGAGTGATCCCATGGCTATTATACTTGCATACTATTGTTTGTACAGATGAACGTGGTACCTTCAGGCGTTTGGAAATTGCTCCCAAGGATGAACCAGACTTGTGGATGTCTACAATTTGTTTTCTGAGGTCTTGGCTGATTTCTTTTGATTATCAAAAGATGTCGAGCAAAAAGGCACTGAGTTTGAAGGTAGGCCTTGAAATACATCCACAGGTACACCTCCAATTGACTCAAATGATATCAATTAGCCTATCAGAAGCTTCTAAAGCCATGACATCATTTTCTGGAATTTGTTAAAAGGCACAGTCATCTTAGTGTATGTAAACTTCTAACCCACTGGAATTGTGATATAGTGAATTATAAATGAAATAATCTGTCTATAAACAATTATTGTAAGAATTACTTGTCCTAGATGTCCTAGCAGACTAGCCAAAACTATAGTTTGTTAACATGAAATCTGTGGAGTGGTTGAAAAATGAGTTTTAATGACTTCAACCTACCTAAGTGTATGTAAATGTCCTACTACAACTGTACATATTCATATACAGTTGCTATATCATATCACTTGCAATATTGTAAGTAATTCTGGGACTGAACTTTTATCTATCTATCTATCTATCTATCTATCTATCTATCTATCTATCTATCTATATCTAGCAATGCAAATATCATATTATAGCTATATGGACACTCAATTACTATGGCACTTTTTAATGGTAACTTTACAAACATACTATATTATGATAAATATAATTTCAACTGTGTTGTTCGTAGCTACTTGACAAAGAAATGTCTATGTATCTCACTATGGTAAATGGAGAAAAAGTATAACCAGCTCTAATTGTAATGGCTTAGCAGATCATAAGAAAATACTATCAGTATTTACCTGGCTAAAAGACAAGGAATATAATATCTATTGTTTACAGGAAACTCCTTCAACAGTTCTAGATGACGTTGTGTGGAAAAAGGACTTGGCGGAGAGAAAGGGGTGATGATATTAATCAAGCTTTTTTTTGTATTACATCCCAATTTCATCATATTCAATTGGTAGTTAAAGTCTTGTCCCATCGCTGCAACTCCTGTACGGACTCGGGAGAGGCGAAGGTCGAGAGCCGAAACACAATCCCGCCAAGCCACACTGCTTCTTGACACAATGCATGGGAGGTGTGGATTTGTTGGACTCATTTACAGCCAAATATAAGTTCCCCATCAAATCCCGTCGCAGGTACATGTACATCTTCTGGCACACCATCATCCTCGCTGTGGTCAATGCCTGGCTCCTCTACAAGCGGGACTGCCAAGCTCTCAAGATGTCTAGCAAAGAGACAATGAACAGGAGACAGTTTCAGGCACAGCTAGCATCCTCTCTCATCCTGGTAAACACAACACTTCAAACTCCAAAGAGAGGACGACCATCTCCAGGCAAAGGGAGCCCAGCAACACAGACAGTGACATCAAAAAGCCCTCTGAATGCTCAGAAGAGACCGTCCAAGAGATGTGCACACCTCCCATTGGATGTATGCAAGGACCAAGTTGCACATTTCCCACGTAAGACAGGGAGAGGACGCTGCAGACACTGCAATAAAGGATACACCAACACGCAATGCAGCAAGTGTGATGTTCGCCTTTGCTTTTCAGAGGACAAGAACTGTTTTTGGAACTTTCACAACCAATAAAAGTCAGTCATGAAAAGAAAAAAGGAATGAAGAAGATTCTAGAAAAAGCTAGAGTTTTATCTTGTTTAATAGTTTTTTTTAAATGACTTCATAAAAAAATGACTGTGTGATTATTATTAAAATCTTATATTAATATATTATTAATATATACCTTTATGGGGCTAAGTAAGCAATCAGACCTGCAAATGAACCCTTAGTTGTTCTGAATTGTTGTTCAGACAACGTGAGTACAAATACCGAAATTCTGCTCCCAACTAAGCCCAATGTTGCAATATTACAACATTTCTCTAAAAAGGTACATAAACATTTTTTTTAACTCTTTATTTTCTGCATCAAAGGCCTCCTACAACAACATCTAAAAGGTAAAATATATATTTTTTTAGGTTTTTCTATATTTGGGTCTTACAGGGTTAACCCGGAAGCCAGACGCACCAATGTGTCGGAGGAAACACCGTACACCTGGCAACCAATATATTAATACTTTCCAAATGCACTGTATATAATAAATATGAACTCGGAGGGCAGAAATGATTAAATATTAAAGCATTTGACCTGTCATACAAAAGTTATATTTAAATTTGAACTGGTTCTCTAGCAGATTAGTAAAAATGCCCTTTTTCCCTTTATTCAGATTATAGCCTCTCCCTTTTGGTTATTTGAAAATGAAATCATCTCCAAAATATCGCTATTTTTTAAACAAGCCATAGAAGGTTGGTTGCAATTTCAGTTTAATCCACCAGAAAAGACAGAACAAATAATACAACAAATATTATTGTGGTTAAACTCAAACATACTAATTGTTAAAAAAAAAAAAAAAATTCGGAGAAAAAAAAGGTATAATCTTTGTAAATTATATCATAAATAGGAGGAGTTACGTCACACATGCTCTGCCTAAAATTACAACCAACTATTTGCAGCATTAATGCAGAAATGGAAGAGATAGTGGAAAGGGGGAGAAAGTAACGTACTCACTTACGCATCAAAGACCAAAATTGGTTAAAGAAAATTGTGATAAATAAAAAAGTTTACCAGTTTAATTTAAAGACCAAAAAATGTACAGCTGTGCCATACAGATTGAAAAATAGTTGGGAAGAGATTTTTGATGTCCATGGCACATGGTTTATGAACTTTTTAAATTTAAATTACTATACAAAATTCTTGCAATATTATATGTATGGGGATACAACCATCCCAGCTCTGCATATTGTTTTTGCGAAGAGACCATTAGATCATTTGTTTTGGTACTGTCCATATGGAACTTGTTTTTGGTCGCAGATCCAAGAATGGTTGAAGAAGGGTAACATTTAAGATATCTTTGCGGATAGCATTACTAGGTCATAGCCTATCGAATAGTATTTAATAGAGAATAGAAAGGTTCAGAACTTTTGTGAAACATCACAGCACAGTTGAAAATATATGGCAAATAGAAATAAAACATGGATGGTGTTACAAGATAGATGGGAGGGGTTGAGTGGAGCTAAAGGGTGGGATTAAAATGTGGCTGGGGATTGGAAATGATGCAGACAATTACTTTGATGGATGCTACAATCTATCTGCAGTATTAAAGCTGCAGATAGCAGCTTTAATATGCCCCCCCAATAATATTATTGGAATTGCGAATTGCATATTTATTTATGGCAAACCTTCTGCACCCTATACTATAGCTGTACGGTCATTAAATCAGCATTCTGTTCACCTGAGTTGATTGACAGTTTGCTGGTCCAATCAGACAGCTGAGTGTGCATTTCACAAGCCAATCTTTTTATTTTGAAAGTGCAAGTGCCAAACCTGGCCAGATTATTTCAAGTCAAAGTGGAGTCCAGAGTCTTGAGGCTCCAAGTCCAAGTCAAGTCTTAAGTTATTTTATTTTCTATCAAGTTGAGTCCAAGTCATGTGACTTGTGTCCACAAATAAAAGGTAAAAATTTGTCTGAAACATTTGATCTCAAATCCTAAATGCTGGAGTATAAAGTCAAATTGAACTTTTTTGCTTCACAGTTCAAATAAATACATATGGGGAGTGTACATCTAGTGGATAGGTATAAACAGCAATTACCTTTGAATACTATACCCTTGAACAACACCCATTAACTTTGAATAGTCTCTCCTTGAACGACAGCCATTGTCAGTAATCACAACAGGCCAGAGGCCTGCCAGCATCTGTTGTGATTGAAGTGTTTACTCCTGATGAACTCATTGGGAGAGAGGCTAAAAACAGCCCTGCTGTCTCCCCACTAGGTGCTAATGATTAAACCTCAGCTATTTCCATATACAACAATAATAATTAGGGGGCTGGAGACAGCGAGTCAACCAGCAGTAAACACACACACACTCACTCACAAAGACAATAAATCAGTGTGTAACAGAATTGCTTGACTGACCTTTGCTGATAAGAAACGGGAGGAATTTGAAATCTCCATCGCTCAACGTCTCCTTGTGTATCTCCTTCCTCTCTTTCTTCCAGACACACAACAATGAGTACACACACACACACACCCTATGGCCCCAAGGATTGGGAATAGGCAGCTATAGCTAGCTGTTTGGATTAGGAATAGGCAGCTATAGCTAGCTGTTTGGATTGGGAATAGGCAGCTATAGCTAGCTGTTTGGATTAGGAATAGGCAGCTATAGCTAGCTGTTTGGATTAGGAATAGGCAGCTATAGCTAGCTGTTTGGATTAGGAATAGGCAGCTACAGCTAGCTGTTTGGATTAGGAATAGGCAGCTATAGCTAGCTGTTTGGATTAGGAATAGGCAGCTATAGCTAGCTGTTTGGATTGGGAATAGGCAGCTATAGCTAGCTGTTTGGATTAGGAATAGGCAGCTATAGCTAGCTGTTTGGATTAGGAATAGGCAGCTATAGCTAGCTGTTTTCATGGTCAGACAAATATATAAGCAAGTCTTTTCAAGTCTCAACATTTCCCTCCATCTATCAGGAGTTGACACCTTTAGATTGCCTGTTCTCACCTTTAGATCGCCTGCTTTCTATAGCATTTTATTCTCTCTATCAACCAACACACCTTGGTCTAAGTTCTTGTATTGATGCCTCATGGTTGCAGAAGCAGGAGTTGCCATTGGTCTAAGGTATTGTGTTGATACTGTACCTCAGGGTTGCAGTATCAGTAGTTGCCATTGGTCTAAGGTCTTGTGTTGATACTGTTCCCCAGGGTCAACCTGATCTCCCAGAAATACGTGAAATGAACACGACCCCTTAACCCCGATTTACGTGGTGGTGGCACGGAATGTGTTGAAATTACGTGTCGGCACCACGGAAACAACACCCATACAAAGTCAATGAGGCTCATTTGTCGTGGTGGACACACGGATTCCCTGGTTCAACAACGTCACACAGTGGGCGCGGTAAATGTTGTTTTCTAGTTTACTAAACGTCCTCCTTTAATAAAGTATTATAGTGAATTTGTTCCAATTTTTGTTGTCTAAATAACAGTAAATTGTTTGTGATATAACTGTAACGTCACAGTCCGACATACAGAAGGAGCCGGAGGCACAGATGTTATTTCCAACGCTTTATTAAGGCTAAACTAAACTCAGGCAGCTATAGGCTACTGCCCACGCCCTAACTACACGCACTCAATCAAGTAGAAACACACGGAACAGAAACGGGAGAATATGCTAACACTTATTGCTAACACACAGGAACACAGGTTGGAACATGCTACAAGGAAAAACAAGACTGACTAAAAACCCGCCTAAACTTCCCCTATATAACTGTTACCCTGGTAACCCTCAGGTGCCGCATCGCACGATTAACTGAACACTCTTTTGTAAGACTTTTTTTTGTTTAAATGTATTTATTGCAGATCACATTTGTTACAATTTGCAGAAAAAATTAATTGAACTTGTAATACAAAAATAATTTAGTTACAGTACACGTTTTCATAAAGAATAAAAAATAAAAGTAAATAAACAAATAAATAAATACACATCAGCCAATGGATAGAGAAGTGAAACAAATATCGTATAAGTAACAAATAATCTGTATAAAAATTAGAAACAACATAAAAGTGAACATTTCAGTTAAATTAGTTATAAAGTTAAATTAGATAAGTATTGCATACGGGTTGAGATACTTACTGTAGTCAATTGTCGGGTGAAATGAGTGGTAAAAGTGATTTTGGGTAAGAAGCGTGCGTTACGGTACGTAACGTGACGTATCGTTGCCATGGTAACCACTGAAAGTCTTCTGATTCATAAGAATAATTATTAATAATATTCGCTGCTATGACAGAAAATGCATTTGAAAATAATAAAATATCCTAAAGGGTATAATAACGTAAAGGGAACAACACAGCCTCGGGCCATTCTTTAAAACTACTCCATCTATAAATTGATAGTTATGTGGCGACCCTGTACTGTGTAAAGTCCCTGATCGTCCTGCTGATTGGTGCTCAGAGTGGTCAGTTAATCGTGGGGGGCGGCACCTGAGGGTTACCAGGGTAACAGTTATATAGGGGAAGTTTAGGCGGGTTTTTAGTCAGTCTTGTTTTTCCTTGTAGCATGTTCCAACCTGTGTTCCTGTGTGTTAGCAATAAGTGTTAGCATATTCTCCCGTTTCTGTTCCGTGTGTTTCTACTTGATTGAGTGCGTGTAGTTAGGGCGTGGGCAGTAGCCTATAGCTGCCTGAGTTTAGTTTAGCCTTAAGAAAGCGTTGGAAATAACATCTGTGCCTCCGGCTCCTTCTGTATGTCGGACTGTGACGTTACAGTTATATCACAAACAATTTACTGTTATTTAGACAACAAAAATTGGAACAAATTCACTATAATACTTTATTAAAGGAGGACGTTTAGTAAACTAGAAAACAACATTTACCGCGCCCACTGTGTGACATTGTTGAACCAGGTAATCCGTGTGTCCACCACGACAAATGAGCCTCATTGACTTTGTATGGGTGTTGTTTCCGTGGTGCCGACACGTAATTTCAACACATTCCGTGCCACCACCACGTAAATCGGGGTTAAGGGGTCGTGTTCATTTCACGTATTTCTGGGAGATCAGGTTGCCCAGGGTTGCAGTAGCAGTAGCAGTCCTGATTTCTTACCCAGCCACTGAGAGAAGTGGATAGATGGATATGTCCTGTATCATCTAGCAAGGCCTGGCAGGAACAGACAGGTCTACAAGCCTTTGGCACTACAGGAGACAAACACAAACATGTGTGTGTGTGTGTCCGTATGCGTGTGTGTCCGTGATTGTAATGGACTGACATTATTAGCTCTGTGTTGGGCGTTAACCTCGACCAAGGCATTTCCTGTGTTAATATGATGTCACTCTAATGCAGTATTGTTCCAGAGATTTCCCTCCCATCCTTTATATCTCTCTCTGAGGAACTGTCAGAGATTCATCTGGTCATCTGAGAAGGTTTGAGAATTATCTCTGATTTGTCTGAGATTCATCTCCAGTAGATTTCTATCTCATCTATTGACCTTCCAGCAGCTTCAAGATGACCTGTGGAACAGCAGTTACATTATGATACTACCACATCTGCCTCTCACTCCCTCCTTCACTCCCTCCTTCACTCTAATCCCTCTCTGGTTTACTCAAGGCGTGTCAAGCCTTTCACCTTAATGGACCTGCCACCCTACAGATCCTCTCTCCACCTATATCCATCACATCTCCTCCCTCCCTCCCTCTCTCTCTCTCCCTGTACCTATATATCCCCCACCAGCCACCTACAGTAAACCCCCTCCCTCCCTCCCTCTCTCTCTCTCCCTGTACCCATATATCCCAGGCCAGCCACCTACAGTGTAAACTCTCTCTCTCTCTCTTGTGCGTCTAACGGTTTTTGTCGTTTACACCAGTGACTCATGCTAAATCCTGTGCCCCCCTGTGGTGAATCCCTGCAGAGATGGACAGAGGAGGAGAGGAGAAGGGAGACAGAGAGTGATTTGTTGTTCCAGGTAGTCACTCCTTTGGTAGGTGTAATGGTCCAAAGCTCTTCAAAGTGACTCCCATCTGTCATAAGAGCTCAGACACTACAGCTCACTGGCTGGGATATGAAGGTGTGTGTGTGTGTGTGTGTCTGTGTGTGTTTGTGCCTGTGTGTGTGTATTTGTTTGTTCGTACATACTTGCGTGTTTGCGTGAGTATGTGCATGAGTATGTGACTGTGTAAAATGGCTACTTGGCTTGGCTAGTGGGCTCAAGGTTGCCTGGTCTGTTCTCTCTGAGCTTTATCACAGTAAATAGAGACAGGAGTCTATGCAGTGCCATCTTTATACACTCCCTAGCAGGGAGGGGCTGCTCCAGTGCTTTGGAGGGCCTGGTTTGCTGGCTGAGTTTGGGCCATCATAGGTTTACATACAGTACCTTCAGAATGTAGTCACACCCCTTGACGTTTTCAACATTTTGTTGTGTTACAAAGTGGGATTCAATACACAAAATACTCTGTAATGTCAAAGTGGAATTACATTTTGAACATTTGTAAAAAATGTAATGAAAATGAAACACTAATATACAGTATTTCGATTAGATAAGTGTTCAACCCCATGAGTCCCAATGCATGTTAGAATCATATTTTCAATGTCTTCTTGGTAAGCAACTCCAGTGTAGATTTAGCCTTGTGTTTTAGGTTATTACCCTCTACTGAAGGGTGAATTAATCTCCCAGTGTCTGGTGGAAAGCAGACTGAATCAGGTGTTCCTCTAGGATTTTGCCTGTGATAGCTACATTCTAATTTTTATCCTGAAAAACTCCCCAGTCCTTAACGATTACAAGCATACCCCTTAATAGGATGCAGCCACACCTGTATCTTTGTAGTGACTGGGTGTGTTAAAAAAAAAAAAAAAAATTTTACCCATCTACCAATACTGTACTGTAGGTGTCCTTCTTTGCGAGGCTTTGGAAAACCTCCCTGATCTTTATGTTTGAATTTGCACTGCTCGACTGAGGGACCTTACCGATAATTGTATGTGTGGTGTACTGAGATCAGGTGGTCATTAAAAAATATTGTTAAACACTATTATTGCACACAGAGTCCATGCAACTTATTATGTGACTTATTAAGCACATTTTTACTCCTGAACTTATTTAGGATTGCCATAACAAATGGATTTAATACTTATTGACTCAAGCTTTTCATTTCTTAAATAATTTGTAAAAAATGTGACATTATGTGTAAAAATATGTGTAAATAAATGTTAAATAAAATTTTAAATTCATGCTGTAGGACAAAAAACTGGAAAAAGTCAAGGTGTATGAATACTTTCTGAAATAACTTTACAAGTCTGCATCTAGATGGCTTTAAAATTCCATAGCTTAGATCCAACCATACATCCATCTATAGTAAGCATACTTAATCAATGACCATTCATACTTAAAGATTAAGCATTTACTTCCACATTACATCACCTAACACCTACCCCTGCTACCTACACCTGCTACAGAGACACACAGAGAGAGAGAGAGCAAGAGAGATAATGGGAGAGAGACAGAGAGAGAATGGGAGAGAGAACGGGAGAGAGAGACAGAGAGAGAATGGGAGAGAGAGACAGAGAAAGAGAGTGAATGATAGGGAGAGAGACAGAGCGAGAGAGAGAGGGAGAGAGAGATACAGTCCATACATGAGAGAGAGAGAACAGAGAGACAATGAGAGAGAGACAGAGAGAGAGAAAGAATGAGAGAGAGACAGAAGGAGAGAGTGGGAGAGAGAGACAGAGAAAGACAGAGATAGGAGAGAGGGAGATATGAGATAGGGAGATAGGAGATAGAAACATATGAGAGAGGGAGATAGGAGAGAAGGAGATAAAATACAGAAACATAGGAGAGAGGATTGTAGGAGAGAGGGAGATAGGAGAGAGAAACATGGGAGAGAGGGGGATAGAAGAGAGGGAAATTTGAGAGAGAAACATATGAGAGAGGACTATTGGAGAGAGGGAGATAGTAAATAATGAGATAGCAGAGAGGGAGAGGTGAGAAACAGGAAAAATAATTATAGGAGAGGAGGAGATGGGAGACAGGGCGATAGGAGAGAGGGAGATAGGAGATATGGAGATAGGAGAGAGACACATAGGATAGAGGGAGATAGGAGAGAGGGAGAAAAGAGAGATTGGATAGGAGAGAGGGAGATAGGAGATATGGAGATAGGAGAGAGACACATAGGATAGAGGGATATAGGAGAGAGGAAGCAAAGAGATAGGGAGATAGGAAAGAGGGAGATAGGGAAGAGGGATATACAAGAGAGAAACATAGGAGAGAGAATTATAGCAGAGGGAGATACTAGAGAGGGATATAGGAGAGAGCAACATATGAGAGAGGGAGATAGGCGATAGAAAAATAGGAGAGAGGGAGATATGAGAGGGAGATAGGAGAAAGGGAGATAAAAGAGAGGACTATAGGAGAGAGGGAGATAGGAGAGAGGGATGTAGGGGAGAGGGAGCTATGAGAGAGGGAGATATAAGACAGTTAGATAGGAGAGAGGTAGATAGGAGAGAGGGAGGTAAGAAAGAGGGAGATAGGAGAGAAATATATAGGAGAGAGGTAGATAGGAGAGAGGTAGATAGGAGAGAGGGAGATAGGAGAGAGGGAGGTAAGAAAGAGGGAGATAGGAGAGAAATATATAGGAGAGAGGTAGATAGGAGAGAGGGAGATAGGAGAGAGCAGAGAGGGAGATACTAGGGGGAGATAAGAGTGAGGGAGAAAGGAGAGAGGGAGATTGGAAATAAGAAAGAGGGAGATAGGAGAGCGACATAAGAGAGAGGGAGATAGGAGAGAGAAAATTGAACTGAGGGAGACAGGAGAGAAACATAGGAGAGAAAATTATAGGAGAGAGAAACATATGAGAGAGCGAGATAGGAGAGAGGGAGATAGGAAACAGGGATATAGGAGAGAGGGAGATAGGAAACAGGGATATAGGAGAGAGGGAGATAGGAGTGAGAAACATAGGAGAGAGGGAAATAGGATAGAGGGCGATAAGAGCGAGGGATATATTAGAGAGGTTGATAGGAGAGAAGGATATAGAAACATAGGTGAGAGGGAGATAGGAGAGAGAATCACACATGAACTCACACACACACACATGCACCCACACACACCCACACACACACACACACACACACACACACACACACACACACACACACACACACACACACACACACACACACACACACACACATACACCACCACCACCTGTCACTGAGTAGACTTTAGGTGAGATGAGCAGGGATCTGTCCCATTAATTTCCTACGTAAACAAGGCCAGTTGCCGATGGTTACTGGAGTGTTGCCGTAGCGCCCAGGAGAACGGCAGCAGATTGCGCTGACCCGCAACAGGTGGCAAATGAGACCCAGGGACAGCAGGGCTGACACACACATACATATATACACTCACACTCACACACACACACACACACACACACACACACTACTATGCAGCAATAAACAAACAGAATCAATTAAGCAAAGACAGAAAAAATCTACTTTATAGTTTATATGACAATTTTCTCATTTACAATAGATACTTCATATGACTATTTACTCATTTACAATAGATACTTCATATGACTATTTACTCATTTACAATAGATACTTCATATGACTATTTACTCATTTACAATAGATACTTCATATGACTATTTACTCATTTACAATAGATACTTCATATGACTATTTACTCATTTACAATAGATACTTCATATGACTATTTACTCATTTACAATAGATACTTTATATGACTATTTACGCATTTACAATAGATACACAAAACCAAAATATTAACACTTTCAAAGTATTCAAACAGAAAAGCAAAGTAAGAAAACTCTTACAACCACATGCAGTGCAGTTCCACAGAATCATAGAGAAACACACACACACACACATCCACACCTGCTGCTGTCCCTGTAGAGATGAAGACAGAGGATCCTTGGAGCTGAGTCCCAGCCATGCAGAACCAGTCAAGATGGGCAGGAGTTCTCCAACCAACAAAACACACACCAGGGTAAAACACATCTGTAGCATTGCTTTCAAAAGGGCGCCATCATAGTATTCTGTATGGTCATCCTCTTCATCAACATCATCACCATCATCATAACCATCATCACTACCATTGTCATCACCATCATCGTGTTGTGTACAGTAGACTAGAGAGTGATAAGCATTAGATAGATATCAGAGGATAGCTCTGGGTCACAGTGTCTGGTCTGGAAGGACATGACTGTGATGGATCTGTCCTGTGTCCCAATATGTCCTCCCCATATAGTACCTTAGAGAGAATGCTCTGTCTGTCTCACAATACACTTTCTCTGTTTCTGTAATCCCTCCACCCAATGTCTCCTGCTTCCTACCCACTAGCCCCCACCTGTTCCCCACTACATTTACCTGTTCCCCACTGTCCCCACCTATTCCCCACTGTCCCAACCTGTTCCCCACTGTCCCCACCTGTTCCCCACTGTCCCCACCTGTTCCTCACTGTCCCCACCTGTTCCCCACTGTCCCCACCTGTTCCCCACTGTCCCCACCTGTTCCCCACTACATTTACCTGTTCCCCACTGTCCCCACCTATTCCCCACTGTCCCAACCTGTTCCCCACTGTCCCCACCTGTTCCCCACTGTCCCCACCTGTTCCCCACTGTCCCCACCTGTTCCCCACTGTCCCCACCTGTTCCCCACTGCCCCCACCTGTTCCCCACTACATTGACCTGTTCCCCACTGTCCCCACCTGTTCCCCACTGTCCCCACCTGTTCCCCACTACATTGACCTGTTCCCCACTGTCACCACCTGTTCCCCACTGTCCCCACCTGTTCCCCACTGTCCCCACCTGTTCCCCACTGTCCCCACCTGTTCCCCTCTACCCCCACCTCTTCCCCTCCACTGTCCCAGCATCCAGGTAAGAGGACGGAAATGACCAGTAGGAGACAGAGATACAATAACAACAACACTGGCTATCTTAAGGCCTATGGCAGGAATGACTTTCAGATATTTGCATACAAGCTATCCCAGTATAGTGCACTTACATAGGTCAGCGACGCACTAACACTACGCGTGTTGGGAGAGTCCAGCGCTGCAGGAGAAACGTTCCATGGGTTGTGGCCCAGCTGTTGATGTGCAGGGCAGAGGTGTATGGTCTTCAGTGTGCCACTGCTTGCTGAAGACTGAGCTGGGCTGGACTGTGTTGTTATACTTGTACCGGTCCCACCTGCCTATTGGACAGGTGCCCTGAGGAGATGCGGGTGGGCAGGGTCAAAGGTGGTGATGGGCGGTCTAATGTCCCAATCAGACGTCTCTGCGTGTGGCATGGAACTGGAGAGAAAAGGTGATGATGGGCGGTCTAATGTCCCAATCAGACGTCACTGCGTGTGGCATGGAACTGGAGAGAAAGGTGGTGATGGGCGGTCTAATGTCCCAATCAGACGTCACTGGGCGTGGCATGGAACTGGAGAGAAAGGTGGTGATGGGCGGTCTAATGTCCCAATCAGAAGTCACTGGGCGTGGCATGGAACTGGAGAGAAAAGGTGATGATGGGCGGTCTAATGTCCCAATCAGACGTCACTGGGCGTGGCATGGAACTGGAGAGAAAGGTGGTGATGGGCGGTCTAATGTCCCAATCAGAAGTCACTGGGCGTGGCATGGAATTGGAGAGAAAAGGTGATGATGGGCGGTCTAATGTCCCAATCAGAAGTCACTGGGCGTGGCATGGAACTGGAGAGAAAGGTGATGATGGGCGGTCTAATGTCCCAATCAGACGTCACTGGGCGTGGCATGGAACTGGAGAGAAAGGTGGTGATGGGCGGTCTAATGTCCCAATCAGAAGTCACTGGGCGTGGCATGGAACTGGAAAGCTCAAGAGGTACAGAGTAGCCTGTAAACAATGGGGATCAATCCCCCGCATCTGCTCTCTGCAGGGTCAGGGAGTCAGGCAGAGTTGGGGGCAAGTAGGCTATTTGTTTCAAGAGTTAGTGAGGGCTGTGAGTTAGTATTCAGGAGAGGGACTGTAAGGGTTTTCTACAATCACCATGCCACATCTTACTTTACAATCCAGAAACCACACCAAGATCAATAACATCAGTGTGTCTAGGTTATAAAACATTTCCAAGAGAAACCAAGAGAAAAATGACCAACTGGGGACATTGTGTTGGTCCTCTCAAGGTCACATGCTATTTCTAGGGAGTGTATGGTTAAGGTTAGAATTAGTGTTAGGGTTAGAATTAGGTTTAGGGTTAGGAGCTAGGGTTAGGTTTAGGGTTAAGGTTATGTTTTTTGGTTAAGGGTTAGGGTT
Source organism: Thymallus thymallus (assembly GCA_023634145.1). NCBI lineage: Eukaryota > Metazoa > Chordata > Actinopteri > Salmoniformes > Salmonidae > Thymallus > Thymallus thymallus. The sequence goes on along the minus strand of CM042378.1, from coordinate 31,414,219 downwards.
AGGGTTAAGGTTGGGGTTAGGGATAGGTTTAGGGTTAGGGAAATTGGATTTTCAATCGAACTGAAGTTAACTGTACAATATTGTGTGCGTGTTTGTGTGTATGTGTATGCGTATGTGAATGTGTGTGTATGTGTATGTGTATATGAGTGTGTGTGTGTATATGTATGTGTATGTGTGTGTGTGTGTGTATGTGTATGTGAGTGTGTGTGTGTGTGTGTGTATGTGTGTGTGTGTGTGTGTGTGTGTATGTGTATGTGAGTGTGTGTGTGTGTGTGTGTGTGTGTGTGTGTGCATGTGTTTACCTGTGACTCTAGCTCTGGGAGAATATGCTGTTCTATTCCCCCACGGTGGCCTGAACCCCCTCAGCCAGCCTCAGGCGCTTTAGACTCTCTGGGTAGACGAATGGGAATGCAAAGGCACGCTTGTAGGCACACATACACACACACACAAACACACACACACATACACACACTAGGGAGTTAGCTAAGAGGTTTAAGCAGAAGGGAGAGGAGAGTGCTAAGGAAACACCTGCTGTTTTGGAATGTGTCTCAGCCTGCCAGATAGTACCTTAGAGAGAATGCTCTGTCTGTCTCACAATACACTTTCTCTGTTTCTGTGATCCCTCCACATAATATCTCCTGCTTCCTACCCACTAGCCCCCACCTGTTCCCCACTACATTGACCTGTTCCCCACTGTCCCCACCTGTTCCCCACTGTCCCCACCTGTTCCCCACTGTCCCCACCTGTCCCTTCTACCCCCACTTGTCCCCTCTACCCCCAACTGTTCCCCACCTGTTCCCCTCTACCCCTACCTGTTCCCCACTGCCCCCACCTGTTCCCCACCTGTTCCCCACTACTACCTCTAGCTGTTCCACACCAGTTCCCCACTGCCTCCACCTGTTTCCCACCTGTTTCCCACTGACCCAACGTGTTCCCCACTGTCCCTACCTGTTCCCGTCTGCCCCCACCTGTTCTCCACTGCCTCCATCTGTTCCCCACCTGATTCTTACCTGTTCCCCACTGCCTCCACCTGTTCCCCACTGCCTCCACCTTTTCCTCACCTGTTCCCCACCTGTTCCTCACCTGTTCCCCACCTGTTCCTCACCTGTTCCCCACTGCCTCCCTCTGTTCCCCACCTCTACCCCTCTGCCTCCACCTGTTTCCCTCTGCCTCTACAGCATCTTACATCGTAGAGATTGGGTAAAGTTGTCTGCTCCCCATGCATGCCAAGTCCAGATAGCTTTCCCAAGCCGACTTAATGTTTTTTCAGCATACACACACAAAACACAGAGACAAACCACAAACCCACAATTCAGAATACACAAAACACACAGAGACAAACCACAAACGCTCCTGTGTTTAGAGGGATTTATTTAATCTTACATTTGTTGTGGTTGTGGTGGCTGGCTGTGTTTGTTACTGTCTCAGATTGCGATGACGGGGGTCGCGCTGCCGAGGTCACTTCAATGAATTTGAGACGCAGACTGGAATAAACAATGACTCTACTAGTGAAGAAAGACACACACTTACTCTTCTGTTTCACAATTGTTATTGTGCAGTTGAAAAGAAAGTGTGTTTCAAAGCACATTTAGCATTTATCATTAAGAGAAGCACAGGCTCAAAGCTGTCATGACCTTTGGAAAGTGAAACAGAATGTCATGGAAAAAGGTTCTGTGTTACATTGGTTTGATTCTTATGACAGGCGTAACACAAGCAATGTAGAATCGATGTGATAGGTTCACACATATACACACACACACCAGTGGCAGTCATGAGCATGGACTTATTTCTATTACAGCATATTGGATGACTCTCGTTCATATTCCATTCACCCAGGCCAACGTAGGCTACTTACTACATGATACTCAAATTTTCCCTATACCAAACATGAGGTTGCTACAACCTAGCCTATGAATAAAAGTTCACAACGTACAATGCATTCGGAAAGTATTCAGACCCCTTGATTTTTTCCCACAATTTTTACATTACAGCCTTATTCTAAAATGTATTAAATAGTTTTTTTCCTTCATCAATCTACACACAATACCCCAAATGTATAGAAAATAAAAAATTTAAAGATCACATTTACATAAGCATTTAGACCCTTTACTCAGTACTTTGTTGAAGCACCTTTGGCAGAGATTAAATCCTTGAGTCTTGTTGGGTATGACGTTACAAGCTTGGCACACCTATATTTTTGTTTAGTATCTCCCATTCTTCTCTGCAGATCTTCTCAAGCTCTGTCAGGTTGGATGAGGAGCGCCTCTGCACAGCTATTTTCAGGTCTCTCCAGAGATGTTCGATCGGGTTCAAGTCCGGGCTCTGGCTGGGCCACTCAAGGACTTTCAGAGACTTGTCCCGAAACCACTCCTGCGTTGTCTTGGCTGTGCTTAGGGTCATTGTCCTGTTGGAAGGTGAACCATTGCCCCAGTCTGAGGTCCTGACCGCTCTGGAGCAAGTTTTCATCAACAATCTCTCTGTACTTTGCTTCGTTCATCTTTCCCTCGATCAAGACTAGTCACTCAGTCCCTGACGCTGAAAAACATCCCGGCAGCATGATGCTGCCACCACCATGCTTCACCGTAGGGATGATGCCAGGTTTCCTCCAGACGTGACACTTGGCATTCAAGCCAAAGAGTTTAATCTTGGTTTCATCAGACCAGAGAATCTTGTTTCTCATGGTCTGTGAGACCTTAGGTGTCTTTTGGAAAACTCCAAGCTGGCTTTCTTGTGCCTTTTACTGAGGAGTGGCTTCCGTCTGGCGACTCTACCATAAAGGCCTGATTCTCCCATCTCCACAGAGGAACTCTGGAGCCCTATCAGAGTGAACATCGGGTTCTTGGTCACCTCCCTGGCCAAGGCCCTTGTTCCCCGATTGCTCAGTTTGGCCAGGCGGCCAACTCTAGGAAGAGTCTCGGTAGTTCCAAACTTCTTCCTTTTAAGAATTATGGAGGCCACTGTGTTCTTGGGGACCTTCAATGCTGCAGAATTATTTTGGTACCCTTCCCTAGATCTGTGCCGCAACACAATCCTGTCTTGGATTTCTAAGGACAATTCCTTCGACCTCATGACATGGTTTTTGCTCTGACATGAACTGCCAACTATGGGACCTTGTATAGACATGTGTGCCTTTCCAAAGCATGTACAATCAATTGAATTTACCACAGGTGGATTCCAATCAAGTTGTAGAAACATCTCAAGGATGATCAATGGAAACAGGATGCACCTGAGCTCAATTTCGAGTCTCATAGCAAGGGGTCTGAATACTTATGTAAATAAGGGATGTCTGTAACTTATTTGTAATAAATTAACAAAAATGTCTGTGATAAAAATGTATTTAACCAATTTTAGAATAAGGCTGTAACGTAACAAAATTTGGAACAAGTCAAGGGGTCTGAATACTTTCCGAAGCCACAGTAGGTGCACACAGGTTGAGAGACAAATATGAGATGACAGACAGTTTGAAGATGTAATCCAGAGACAGGTGTTTTATACATCAGCCTTTTCAACTCCCTCCAAATATAAAACACCAGCATTTTCTCCATCTCCTTAGCTATCATACTCTGCTTCCACCGGACATTCCACTGATTTCAAAACTCTGTTCTCCAGCAACACTTTTGCAGTTCTTTGTGATATCTTAAATAATGTGTTAGAAAGGATTACCTACACATATTGAACAACTCATGTTACAGAAGAGTGCTACATGACAGACCAATCCAAACTCATCTCTCGGCATGTCCAGCCCATCCATTATCTCGGTTAATAATGGCTAGCGGGATGGTTCCTGTATTTTGTTTGTATCTAAACCAACTAGTCTCAAAATGTAACTATTTTATTCGTATTTACATGACATACATGTTTGTTAATAAGGCACATGAAAGTTCACATGATCCAGGAGGCGTTTCTGTAAAAGAAAAAAAAACATTTTGATGAAAATCTCTCTCCTGTGAAGTAGTGACACTCGACATACTGAACACCTAGTTTCCTGAAACGAGTCATAAATATACTGTATATGCACTTGAATAGAGATATTACATCTCAATGGGATTGTGTTTTTTAAATAAAGGATGAATGGTTAGAATCCAACGCACTGACTGATGGATGCCATTATAAATGTCCCTCCAAAGCCTATATAATTAATATTTATACTCTCTATCTCAGGACATTGAAGTTAGAAAAATAGTGATTACAAACAATCAGATGGATTCACAGTGTTCTCTGTGCATTATAAAAGTTACATTAGCAGAGCCATCCATAATGAAAATTGCAGAACTCCACACTGTCATCATTAATAGTCTGGGTGTTTTATTAAAACAAAGGAAGCTGAAAAGGCCACACTAAAACGCATGTGCACTCACACACACACACACACACACACACACACACACATATACACACACGCACATACTGGACATACACATAGTCACATTCACATACACACACACCCACACACCTAACCAAGCATTGAAGTACACACAAACTCACTTGCATGAAAAGGCCAATTGTATCCTGTGTCTGCTGGTCTGGTTTATAATTATCTACGCTGGTTTCCCTATGGGAGCAGGCCTGGTTTGTCAGAAGAAACAGAGAGAGACAGAGTAACACAAGCATAGAAATGGAGCCGTTGGACAGTTTTCCAACGACATCTCAACAACAACTTCTACTACTTTTATAATTACCTTTACTATTACTAATACTACTACTACTACTACTACTACTACTACTACTACTACTACTACTACTACTACTACTACTACTAATGCTCTCTACTACTACTACTACTAATACTACAACTACTACTACTACTACTACTACTACTACTACTACTATCTACTACTACTACTACTACTAATACTCTCTACTACTACTACTACTACTACTACTACTACTAATACTCTCTAATACTACTACTACTAATACTCTCTAATACTACTACTACTAATACTCTCTACTACTACTACTACTAATACTCTCTAATACTACTACTACTAATACTCTATACTACTACTACTACTACTACTACTACTACTAATACTCTCTACTACTACTACTACTACTACTACTACTACTACTACTAATACTCTCTACTACTACTACTACTACTAATACTCTCTAATACTACTACTACTAATACTCTCTACTACTACTACTACTACTAATACTCTATAATACTACTACTACTACTCTCTAATACTACTACTACTACTACTACTACTACTACTACTACTACTACTACTACTACTACTACTAATACTAATACCACTACTACTACTACTACACATGAACTCAGTTAGACGTCTGACAGGTTGTGTGTGTTGGTATGGAGAGTCAAGGCCCAGCAGCAGCCCATTGTCCACACCACGAGAGAACGAGAGAGAGAGAGAGAGAGAGAGAGAGAGAGAGAGAGAGAGAGAGAGAGAATGTGTCCAGGCCAGATGTGATGCCCTCTGATCATTAGGATGATCCTACTATCAGACTGGCAGGCATGCTGGGTAATTACGAAACACATCATCGCAGTAGGGTGCTGGATAAACCCTCCACTCTCTGTTTATGACCCCAGTAACCCAGTAAGCGAGGCGGCAGGCTGGGGAGGGATTTACCCATGACCACTTATTTACAACTGTTCTGCTCGTTTCACCTTCCACCTTCCACTGACTTCCTCATAAACTGTCCCTACTGAATAACAAATCAACTGACGTCCTCATAAACTGCTCCTACTGTACAACCAATCAACTGACGTCCTCATAAACTGTATAACCAATCAAACTGTTTCCAGTCTGTCATTCTGAACGGATCAATGTACAGTAGTGGGACGGCGTAGTAGCCTCTGTTATATTCCCAGCTTGTTTCCCTGTGATATTTGATTGGTCTCATTTGTTGTGTCTAGTGATCTGTAATAAATTGTCTGATAAACCAGTGCATTCACGTCTGCTTTCTGCACCATAAAAAATAATGGAATGCCAGACAAGTTTATTGGTATTGAAAGAGTGAATAGTCTGTATGTCACTCACAAAGGAATACGAACACAACAGAAGGACTATTCACTGGGGCCATTCCATAAAAACTGTTCTGCAATCAGAATGGGCCATTCTCAGAGATAATTGCTTCTCCTTTACGAGATTTGAAATAATGTAACTTATGGTAATGCTGCACAGTGTTTTTAAATGACTATGGCGCCTGGATAGTTACTCTCAGCTGAATACTGATTACTCTCTCTGTGTTTGTGTGTGTGTGAGTGTGTGCGCGTTCGTGTGCATGTGTGTGTGTCTGAGTGTTTGTGTGTGTGTGTGTGTGTGTGTGTGTGTGTGTGTGTGTGCAGCAGCATACTGATGATTGCACTTCCTGGGCTTGATGAATGCAAATTAGGTCAATATAAACTTTAAAGAAACACTTTCTATCTAATATAAAAGATAACGCTTTCTCATCAACGTGTCTGAATATGGGACTGCAAACATGTTTGTGTTTGTTTTTGATGCCAAAAGCGAGCAAACGGCTGGAGTGATTTTAATTCCACTGAATGACCTTGTGATAATAACTTACTCAGACTTACTTATCTGTAAAAACGGAGGGACACAGTGCTGCTCTTCACAGCCAGAGAGGGTAGAGGAAAATCCACTATTATAAGCTCTAAGATTGTCAGAAACAAATATAATCACCAGAGATCATATGCAACTAAACTATATAGTACAGTGCTTTAGCTAGTTCCCTTAGTTTAACCAACAGATGTAGGGTCTTAATTTGGTCACTCTTTTGTTGATGAGAATTTTCCAGCATAGCAGGAAATGAAAACTTCTAGTGTATTCAATGTTTAATAAGGCCTCTAAAGTTTGTAATTTCTCTAGCGTAAAATGTATCAACCCCTAGAAAATAATTCCATTGATTATAATTCACATAATAATTCACATTTCCTGTTGCTGCAGGATTATTTTCCTGCTGTCGAAAACTTCCTCGAATTAAGATCCTACATCAGTATGGAATTTACTGTGTAAGTCAAGTTTTACATACAAGTAGTATGTTTGTGCTAATAGATAACACCTGTGACCTTTTTTACGACTTATATAGCATATTAGCAATGGAAAAACTGTGCCCATGACTTATTTCATGATAAGGGTACTATATTACACATTGATTCACAAAAAATTAAAACTTTTACATTACTGTGTAGTGTACCAATAAAATGGTATGAATTTCCATTATTTGGTTGTTTGTGCTTTCCTTTGCTCTCAATGCATCTACTTTCCATAGTACAGGAGCTCTACCTGTCTACAGTGTCAAAGTCACCTGGGAGAGAAGGATTTTCTGACACCTTGATCCTGCAAAGGTAAAAATAGGCTTCTTTAGAGAGGGAAGAAGGTAACCAATTAAAAGTAACTGCAGAGAAGAGAAATTCCCTTCTGCTCATACAGAAATACAACGCAAGCCTTGAAGCTCCTGTCCTCTTTTCTGTCCCTCTGCTTTCTCTCTCTCTCTTTCACTCTCTTCATCTTTCTCTCTTTCTCCCTCTCTCTTTCACTCTCTCTCTCGCTTTTCCAAAATCATGCATATTACAATGATGATAATGAGGAAGAGGAGGAAGAGGAGTAGCAGGAAGATGATGAGGATGAGTAGGAGGAAGAGAAGGGAGAAGAAGGACAATGATAAAAGTGAGGACAGTGGTGAGTTTGATGTTCATGTGTCTTTTATTCAGTCGCTAATATCAAATCAGTGTCTGAGTGTGCCTTCCAGCACCCCCGTTCCCAGTCTTTGGATGAAAGACCCTGTACTGCTGGTAAACTTAATTCCAGCCATGTCTCTCCACATGCACCACTCTCAATATACAGCGCATTGGGAAAGGATTCAGACCCCTTGACTTTTTCCCCATTTTGTTACGTTACAGACTTATTCTAAAATGTATTAAATAGTTTTTGCCCCTCATCAATCTACACACAATACCCTATAAAGTGGTCAGCTGAAGCAGATGCTAAGCTACAGGACTGTTTTGCTAGCACAGACAGCCTATAGGGAGGAGGTCAGAGACCTGGCTGTGTGGTGACAGGACAACAACCTCTCCCTCAACATGATCAAGACAAAGAAGCTGATTGTGTACTACAGGAAAAAGAGGACCGAGCACGCCACCATTCTCATTGACGGGGCTGTAATGGAGCAGGTTGAGAGCTTAAAGTTCCTTGGTGTCCACATCACCAACAAACTATCATAGTCCAAACACACTAAGACTGTCGTGAAGATGGCACGACAAATTGACTGTTGAGACTGAAAAGATTTGGCATGGGTCCTCAGATCCTCAAAAGGTTCTACAGCTGCACCATCGATAGCATCCTGACTGGTTGCATCACCGCCTGGTATGGCAACTGCTCGGCTTCCAACCGCAAGGCACTACAGAGGGTAGTGCGTACAACCCACATTACTGGGGCCAAGCTTCCTGCCATCCAAGACCTCTATACCAGGCAGTGTCAGAGGAAGGCCCTAAAAATTGTCAAAGACTCCAGTCACCCTAGTCATAGTCTGTTCGGTACCCCTGTATATAGCCTCGCTATTGTTACTTTACTGCTGCTGTTTGACTGTTTGTTGATTTTGATCATTGTTGGTTAAGGGCTTGTAGGTAAGCATTTCACTGTAAGATCTACAACTGTTGTATTCGGCGCATATGACAAATATCATGTGATTTGATTTGATTTGAATAACAAAGCAAAAACTGTTTTTTTATATATATATATATATATATTCGTAAATGTATATAAAAATAAACTGAAATGTCACATTTACATGAGTATTCAGACCCTTTACTCAGTACTTTGTTGAAGCACCTTTGGCAGCGATTATAGCCTTGAGACTTCTTGGGTATGACGCTACAAGCTTGGCACACCTGTATTTAGGGAGTTTCTCCCATTCTTCTCTGCAGATCCTCTCAAGCTCTGTCAGTTTGGATGGGGAGCGTCGCTGCACAGGTCTTTTCAGGTCTCTCCAGAGATGTTTGATCAGGTTCAAGTCCGGGCTCTTGCAGGGCCACTCAAGGACATTCAGAGACTTGTCCCAAAGCCACTCCTGTGCTGTCTTGGCTGTGTGCTTAGGGCTGTTGTCCTGTTGGAAAGTGGAACAGGTTTTCAACAAGGATCTCTCTGTTCTTTGCTCCGTTCATCTTTGCCTCAATCCCGACTAGTCTCCCAGTCCCTGACGCTTAAAAACATCCCTGCAGCATGATGCTGCCACCACCATTCTTCACCGTAGGGATGGTGCTAGGTTTCCTCCAGACGTGACGCTTGGTATTCAGGCCAAAGAGTTCAATCTTGGTTTCATCAGACCAGACTCCAAGTGGGCTGTCATGTGCCTTTTACTGAGGAGTGGCTCCTCTCTGGTCACTCTACCATAAAGGCCTGATTGGTGGAGTGCTGCAGAGATGGTTGTCCTACTGGAAAGTTCACCCATCTCCACAAAGGAACTCTAGAGGTCTGTCAGAGTAACCATCGGATTCTTGGTCACCTCCCTGAACAAGACCCTTCTCCCCCAATTGCTCAGTTTGGCCGGGCAGCCAGCTCTAGGAAGAGTCTTGATGGTTCCAAACTTCTTCCATTTAAGAATGATGGAGGCCACTGCATTCTTGGGGACCCTCAATGCTGCAGAATTTTTGTTGACACCCTTCCCCAGATCTGTGCCTCGACACAATCCTGTTGCGGAGCTCTGCGGACAATTCCTTCAACCTCATGGCTTGGTTTTAGTTCTGACATGCACTGTCAACTGTGGGACCTTATAAAGACAGGCGTGTGCCTTTCCAAATAATGTTCAATCATTTGAATTTACCACAGGTTGACTCCAATCAGTTGTAGAAACATCTCAAGGATGATCAGTGGAAACAGGATGCACCTGAGCTCAATTTTGAGTCTCATAGCAAAGGGTCTGAATACTTATAAGGTATTTCTGTTAAAAAATGTTAATACAACTGCAAACATTTCTACAAAACTGTTTTTGCTTTGTCATTAATGGGTAACACTTTTTAAACTTTTTGTCAGACAGATAAGATAAGAAAGTAGTCAAGATGACTAGCTTGATCGAGCCTCCAACATGTATATTTCACTAGGTCAGGATATTTAAGCCTCCATACTGTACATCCACTAGTTCCAATATATCCATGATATTTGAGAAGTGCATGAGGGCTCCCAAGTGGCTCAGTGGTCTTAGACACCGCATCTCAGTGCTAGAGACATCACAACAGACAACCTGGTTTGAATCCAGACTGTATCACAACCGGCTGTGATTAGGAGTCCCATAGGGCGGTGCACAATTGACCCAGCGTCGTCCGAGTTTGGCCGGTGTAGGCCGTCATTGTAAATAATAATTTAACTTGCCTAGTTCAATTAAGGTTATTAAAAATGAGTTTATAGTGTGATTACCTTTGCGATCCATTGAGGTATTCAAAACCTCATTACAATCTCCCACCATAATAAAAGCGTCTTGTATTACTTGTAGGGTTGATACATTTTTATATATATTTTCAAAGAAGAGTGGATCATCATTATTTGGAGCGTATAGGTTAATAAGCCATATCTGTTTATGGTCCAATAACATATTTAAAATCATCCGTTTACCTTTAGGATCTGTCAGGACCACTTGTTAATCATCCCTTTGAGTCCTTTAATATTTAAAATTGTTGAATGAGTTTCCTGTAAACAATAGATATTATTTTCATTCTCTTTTAGCCAGGTAAATACTGATAGTCTTTTCTTATGACCTGCTAAGCCATTACAATTATAACTGGCTATATGTATTTCACCATTTACCATAATAAGTTTCAATTCTATTTATCATAATATTTGTTCGTAAACTTACCATTAAAAAGTGCTATTAGGATTGAGTGTCCATATAGCTGTACCATGATATTAGCACTGCAACTGAGTAAAACTCTAAATATTTTCCATTATTCCACCCACTAAAACCTCCCCCCATCCCAAGTTGGGTTGTCGTCCCAGTGACTGGCAGACCACCCCTGTCCACCTGGATCCTAGGGCCTTTGAGAGACTGGGACCCATCCTTTAAAAAGAGCACACAGTGCCACCTACAGAACAGAAGCAGATTAACACCCAAAAGTTTTTCCAACGTCCTCACCTTCATTGTATTGTATAAAGTTATTAAAAAATCTTGCACATTTTGATTCATTTCCACAGTTACCTAATAATATGCGTAATAATGTAGGCAGTTCATTCAAAGGATTGGTACATATTGTATAAAGAGGACTGGAATTAAAACAATGTTTTATTTTGGAAAGCAATTATTATTTTTGTAAACAACTATTGTGATTCATCCTATGCTGTCCCTAACATCATGACCTATTAGCAGCAGATGTGGGGTACATACACACACTCTCCCCACCATTCATCCACAAACAACCACAAGCTCAGATGTTCAACAGTTGTTCTATCTCCAAGCACAACTCAAGAGAAGACTTGGTTTGAGAAAGCATAAAAAAATTGAGCAAGAATGGGGAGATTTTTTAAACCATTTTCAAGTCCTAGCTGATGGAGCTCAGATACACCTCTTTACCCTGAAACACACACACGCTGGTCCCCTGTTGTGATCAGTTTCCTAAGCAACTCTGAGCAGTCAGATATTTTGATTGTTTTGTGCTGCCGTTTTTTAGAAATAGATTTTTGTTTACTTTTATCTCTTCAATTGAGAGGCGCAATTGTTTGTTACAGTGCCAAGGCTCCTCAACTGTGACCGACAAATCAAAACAGCACTCGAAAGGATTGGGGACGAAGTGAATAAATATACTTCCATATTTTATTCATCAGTGAGCAGTTAACAAAATGAAACATCGGATGTGGACACGGCGGAAGACAATAGGAGTGAGTGGGAGAGATAATGAGAGCGAGAGAGAGAGAGAAATAGAGGGATGAATAGAGAGTGAGAGAGAGAGGGAGAGAGAGAGAGAGATCTCCTCTAGTCTCTTAGCGTCTGCAGGAGAGGCAGCAGCATGGCCCCCTGAAGCCTGTTGCATAATTCAAGTGAACATTCCTTTTCTCTTTTGCCACTGCAGCAGTCAGCCTACAGGAGGAGGGAGTAGAGAGGAAACAGAATACACAATCCATGTTCCCCATTTATCATGACTTGCTACCATTTAAGGCATTCTGAAGGTGAATGAGAGGGGGATGAGGGAGAGAGGGGAAGGAGGAGGTGGAGGAGGGGAGGGGTCATAAAGGCAGACTCGTCTTTATCTTCCCTCTTTCACCACCGTGCCTTTCAAACAGTTGAGATCAACATTATATCCATCACAGCCAGAAAGAGAGAATATATTTTTTTCACCCTGGCTTTGCAATAGACTATATAAAGTCCTGCTCTGAAGATTACTCCTCCACTCCTCTAAGTCTCTTTGTGGAGAGAAGTTTGTGTTTGGGATTGTGGGCCCTGAATGCAGCACACTCCTGTCTGTCCTGTAAGCCAGTGAGTGGAGATGTCCCTCCTGTCTGTCCTGTAAGCCAGTGAGTGGAGATGTCCCTCCTGTCTGTCCTGTAAGCCAGTGAGTGGAAATGTCCCTCTTGGCTGTCCTGTAAGCCAGTGAGTGGAAATGTCCCTCTTGGCTGTCCTGTAAGCCAGTGAGTGGAGATGTCCCTCCTGTCTGTCCTGTAAGCCAGTGAGTGGAGATGTCCCTCCTGTCTGTTCTGTAAGCCAGTGAGTGGAGATGTCCCTCCTGTCTGTCCTGTAAGCCAGTGAGTGGAAATGTCCCTCCTGTCTGTCCTGTAAGCCAGTGAGTGGAGATGTCCCTCCTGTCTGTCCTGTAAACCAGTGAGTGGAAATGTCCCTCCTGTCTGTCCTGTAAGCCAGTGAGTGGAGATGTCCCTCCTGTCTGTCCTGTAAGCCAGTGAGTGGAAATGTCCCTCTTGGCTGTTCTGTAAGCCAGTGAGTGGAGATGTCCCTCCTGTCTGTCCTGTAAGCCAGTGAGTGGAGATGTCCCTCCTGTCTGTCCTGTAAGCCAGTGAGTGGAGATGTCCCTCCTGTCTGTCTTGTAAGCCAGTGAGTGGAGATGTCCCTCCTGTCTGTCCTGTAAGCCAGTGAATGGAAATGTCCCTCCTGTCTGTCCTGTAAGCCAGTGAGTGGAGATGTCCCTCCTGTCTGTCCTGTAAGCCAGTGAGTGGAGATGTCCCTCCTGTCTGTCCTGTAAGCCAGTGAGTGGAAATGTCCCTCCTGTCTGTCCTGTAAGCCAGTGAGTGGAGATGTCCCTCCTGTCTGTCTTGTAAGCCAGTGAATGGAAATGTCCCTCTTGGCTGTCCTGTAAGCCAGTGAGTGGAAATGTCCCTCTTGGCTGTCCTGTAAGCCAGTGAGTGGAAATGTCCCTCTTGGCTGTCCTGTAAGCCAGTGAGTGGAGATGTCCCTCCTGTCTGTCCTGTAAGCCAGTGAGTGGAGATGTCCCTCCTGTCTGTCCTGTAAGCTAGTGAGTGGAGATGTCCCTCCTGTCTGTCCTGTAAGCTAGTGAGTGGAGTGGCCCCTCCTGTCTGTCCTGTAAGCTAGTGAGTGGAGAGGACCCTCCTGTCTGTCCTGTAAGCTAGTGAGTGGAGTGGCCCCTCCTGTCTGTCCTGTAAGCTAGTGAGTGGAGAGGACCCTCCTGTCTGTCCTGTAAGCTAGCTGTCCAAGGTTCTGAGCAACAAGATCTGACAGTTTTTCCAATTTGACTTAAATTCCAATTTGACTTTGTCCATGTTTCTCCAAAAATGTTGACAGTTAAGTTTGGGATAGGGTTACACTTACAATAGAAACAACTCAACGGTTAACTATAGACATTCATTCTGAATAGTTAATTTAACGTTTAAGGTTTGGGACATGGTTAAAAAAAATATATATATACAAACATTTTAAAGAATTAGTGACCCATGGAACCGGAGCTTGCGCCCATCCGTCATCCCTGTGTACAGAGCCCTAGCAAACCGCAAGCCTACTTGATGGTAATAGCACTCGCCATTGCCACTAGTGGCCACTTTTCAAGTAATCTCCCGACGTCCTGGCTACCTGGACGGATGTCGAATTTTGCCTTGGATCTGGAGCGACTTGGCTGTGCTGAGAGTTAAGCCCCACTCCTGGCACACGCTCAACCAAAGGCTGCTCTCACTGGCCCACACTCTGAAGTGACTGAGAATGTGTGTGTGTGTGTGTGTGTGTGTGTGCTCCTTGCTTTCATGGCTAAGCTATTTCGAAGTAATTGTGTGTGACTGGCTGGTATCAGAGAGAGTGCCTGTCCTACACTACCTGCTGGACAGCAAATTCGCTCGCTGTCATTGTCAAAGGGGCAGGGGATGACTCTCTCTCTCACACACACACACTGGCACACTCAAACACACACAGTTAATTAAAGACCATGGGAATCGGTGCCAATTTCTCAAAAACACCCACCTCTCTTGTTAGCTCTTTCTCTTCTCTCTCTTTTTTTCACCTTCTCTTTCTCCCTCTCTCCCTCTCTCCCTCTCTCCCTCTCTCTTTCAGCTGAACAGAGGACACCAGTCGCCCCAGCAGATCAGGAATGACTCACTCCTCTCCTTTACAGGCCACTGGTGTCCTATTGTAGACACCCACCCACAAACACACATACTGTACACACACACACACACACACACACACACACACACACACACACACACACACACACACACACACACACACACACACACACACACACACACACACACACACACACACACACACACACACACACACACACACACAGAGACACACACACACAGACACACACACACACACACACACACACAAACACACACACACACAAACACACACAGACACACACACACACACACACACACACACAAACACACACACACACACACACACACACACACACACACACACACACACACACACACACACACACACACACACACACACACACACACACACACACACACACACACACACACACACACACACACACACACACACACACACACACACACACTGAATGCATTCTAGGCATTGCTCTAGTTCATATAAAACAGGGATGGGAAACTTACACATTTTGCCATAAGGTGGAAAGAAATGTCTGAGGTTTTTAAGCAAATTTCTTTCAAGATAGCGCCAACAGGTACGGCAGCCCTTTGCAATATTTTGTCATTCCTGTGTATTATTTCTTACATTATTAGCCCAGACATTTTTTTGTGTTATTACATACAGCCGGGAAAAAACTTTTGGATATCAGAGCGATGGTAACTCAACATCATTATTACCTGGAATACAACTTTCCCTAATTGGATCCTTTGTTCGTACCCCCCAGGGCAATTGAACTGATTCCAGAGGCTGATCCTAATCACCGCCGGTGGAGGAGAGGTATTCGGAGTGGACCTCTAGTCCAACTAAGGAGGTGCGCACAAAATTCAACGCTTCCGAGTATACTACTCGCTAATGTTCAGTCTGTGGATAATAAAGTAGACGAGCTCAGGGTGAAGATCTCCTTCCAGAGAGACATCAGGGATTGTAACATACTCTGTTTCACGGAAACATGGCTCTCTCGGGATATACTGTCTCCGTACAGCCAGCTGGGTTCTTAGTATATCGCACAGACAGGAATAAAGATCTCTCTGGGAAGAAGAAAGGCGGGGCTGTATGTTTCATGATTAACTACTAATGGAGTGATTGTGGTACCGTATAGAAACTCAAGTCCTTTTGTTCACCCGACCTAGAATACCTCACAATCAAATGCAAACTGTATTACCTGCCAACCAAGAGAATTCTCTTTGGTTATACTCACAGCCGTGTACAGTATATTCCCCCCTCAAGCCGATACTACAATGTCCCTCAAATAACTACACTGGACTTTATGCAAACTGGAAACCACATAACCTGAGGCCGCATTTATTGTAGCTGGGAATTTTAACAAAGCAAATTTGAGGAAAACGTTGCCGAAGTTCTACCAACACATTGACTGTAGTACTCACACTGAGAAAACATTGGACCACTGCTACTCAGCTGAAAGAGCAAACCACCGCATTTAACCTGGCAACCTGACTGGGAATATGGCCGAATACAAACAGTATAGTCATTCCCTCCGTAAGGCAATAAAACAGGAAAAATGTCAGTACAGAGACAAAGTGGAGTCACAATTCAACGGCTCTGACACGAGACATAAGTGGCAGGGACTACAGAAAATCACGGACTACAAAGGGAAAACGAGGCATGTCGCGGACACCAATGTCTTGCGTCCGGGCAAGCTAAAGGAGGATAACACAGTTCCACCGACGCGGCATGCCTCCAACTCAATCATCAAGTTTGCAGACAAAAATAACCTTTCACTCAACATCAACAAAACAAAGGAGCTGATCGTGGACTTCAGGAAACAGCAGTGGGAGCACACCCCTATCCATATCAACGGGACCACAGTGGAAAGGTGGAAAGCTTCAAGTTCCTCTACGTTCACATCACTGACGATCTGAAACGATCTGAAATGGTCCACCCACACAGACTGTGTAGTGAAGAAGATGCAACTCTTCAACCTCAGGAGGCTGTAAACAAACGTTTACAGATGTGCAATTGAGAGCATCCGCCTGCAACCGCAGAGCTCTCCAGAGGGTGGTGCGATTTTCTCAACGCATCACCGGGGGCAAATTACCTGTCCTCCAGGACACCTACAGAACCCGATGTCACAGGAAGGCCAAAAAGATCATCAAGCACAACAACCACCCGAGCCACGGCCTGTACACCCCGCTATCATCCAGAAGGCGAGTTCAGTACAGGTGCATCAAAGCTGGGGGCGCTATATACACAGACTTGGAATCACTGGTCACTTTATTAATGGAACACTTGTCATTTTAATAATGTTAAATAAAACCTTTTTGCTTTACTCATCTCATATGTATCTACTGTATTCTATTCTACTGTATTTTAGTCTATGCCACTCCGGCATTGCTCGTCTTAATATTTATATACTTCCTAATGCCGTTATTTTATTTTTAGATTTGTGTGTATTGTGTGTATTGTTGTGAATTGTTAGATATTACTGCTCTGTTGGAGCTAGAAACACAAGCATTTTGCTACACCCGCAATAACATCTGCAAAAATAGGTGTATGTGACCAATAAAATTTGATTTGATTTGAGTTAATATGATATCTTAGTGAGAGTAACAACAAAATCAATGGGGGCCGGTAATTTGACCATGATTACTACAAGTTTAGAAGTTGGCTACACTAACTTACCGACATGGGCTAATTGAGTGACTGTCAGTGACTGACATAACAAGAGAAAAACTGCTGATGCACAATGTTGAGACCCGGACTGAGTTACATTTTTCTATATATATATATTATCCACGGGTCTTAAAAAGGGGGGCCTTGAGCCACCAGTTGCCCATCCCTGATATAAAACATATGGATTCACTTCACTAAAAGGGATTACAGCAGTGTACATGGTGAGAAGCAGATGTTAAAGCTATGTGACAAATATTAACACTGATGAGCAAAACCAAAGGAAATATGACACAGAGTAAAAAAGAAGGATGCATCATTCATTAGATAACACAAAAACCTTTTTAGTTTAATTAAATATATATATTTTTAAACAAGGTCAAGGAGAGATGTTTCTAGTGGTGTTTGAAGGCATTGCTGGAAAAGGAAATGCTGTCATTATATAGTGTCATGATGTCACACTCATAACAAGCGTGTACAGTATGGTTTTATACAGACAATCAATGTGGTGAAGTCTATTATAGGGACCATAGGGAACACTGGGAACTCCAGAATACTATACACAAAACTATAGAGTGTACACTAATTAAGGATGTATACACTTAGGGACACTCACTGATAAGTGTATACTAAGACGCACACACTTTAAGGCATCATATCTCCTTTAACACTGCAAACAATGAACCTGAGATTGGAAAGAGAGAGAGGGAGAGAGAGAGACACAAAGAGAGAGAGAGACACACAAAGAGAGAAGGGGAGAGAGAGAGAGACAAAGAGAGAGGGGTAGATAGAGACACAAAGAGAGAGGGGGTGAGAGAGAGAGAGAGAGAGAGAGAGAGAGAGAGAGAAAGAGAGAAGGGGAGAGAGAGAGAGACAAAGAAAGAGGGGTAGAGAGAGACACAATGAGCGAGAGACACAAAGAGAGATGGGAGAGATAGAGACACAAAGAGAGAGGGGGAGAGAGAGACACAAAAATAGAGAGAGAAACAAAGAAAGAGGGGTAGAGAGAGAGACACAATGAGAGAGAGAGAGAGAGAGACACAAAGAGAGAGGGGGAGAGAGACAGACACACACAGAGACTATATTTTCCTCTCTCTCTCTCTCTCTCTCTCTCTCTCTCTCTCTCTCTCTCTCTCTCTCTCTCACTCTCACTCTCACTCTCTCTCTCTCTCTCTCTCTCTCTCTCTCTCTCTCTCTCTCACTCTCACTCTCTCTCTCTCTCTCTCTCCCTTTCACACACTCATACTCACTCTCTCAACCTGATATTGTGAATGGCGAGGTGCCACAGTTGTGGTGTCTATGAACTTCTGGCAGTGTCAAATAAACCAACAATAAAACACTTATGAAGCATCTCTGTGTCTATCTCTTAAATGTGTTTTTAGCAGTGTTGATACTCCCAGATGGGTGTATCTCCTTAATAATGGGGTTAAATGACATACTAATGGAAGGAGGAGAGAGGGTTTGTTTTTCCCTCTCTGAAATCTACAATGAGACAGAGCAGCAGGATCAGACCATGTTAAATCCTAGAGATAAATCTCAAGGTCATTTTGATGTACAGTCGTGGTCAAAGGTTTTGAGAATGACACAAGTATTGGTCTCCACAAAGTTTGCTGCTTCAGTGTTCTTAGATCTTTATGTCAGTAGTTACTATGGTACACTGAAGTATAATTACAAGTATTCCATAAGTGTCAAAGGCTTTCATTGACAATGACATTCAGTTTATGCAAAGAGTCAATATTTGCAGTGTTGACCCTTCTTTTTCAAGACCTCTGCAATCCGCCCTGGCATGCTGTCAATTAACTTCTGGGCCACATCCTGACTGACGGCAGGCAATTCTTGAATAATCAATGCTTGGAGTTTGTCAGAAGTTGTGGGTTTTTGTTTGTCCTCCCGCCTCTTGAGGATCGACCACAAGTTCTCAATGGGATTAAGGTTTGGGGAGTTTCCTGGCCATGGACTCAAAATGTTGATGTTTTGTTCCATGAATGGTCTCAGGATGCTTTACTGATGGCATGACACAGGACTGATGGTAGCGCTCACCTTGTCTTCTCCGGGAAAGGTGTTTTCCGGATGGCCCAAACAATCGGAAAGGGGATTCATCAGAGAAAATGACTCTACACCAGTCCTCAGCAGTCCAATCCCTGTACCTTTTGCAGAATATCAGTCTGTCCCTGATGTTTTTCCTGGAGAGAAGTGGCTTCTTTGCTGCCCTTCTTGACACCAGGCCATCCTCCAATTGTCTTCGCCTCACTGTGCGTGCAGATGCACTTACACCTGCCTGCTGCCATTCCTGAGCAAGTTCTGCACTGGTGGTGCCCCGATACCGCAGCTGAATCAACTTTAGGAGATGGTCCTGGTGCTTGCTGGACTTTCTTGGGCGCCCTGACGCCTTCTTCACAACAATTGAACCTCTCTCCTTGAAGTTCTTGATGATCCGATAAATGGTTGATTTAGGTGCATTCTTACTAGCAGCAAAATCCTTGCCTGTGAAGCCCTTTTTGTGCAAAGCAATGATGACGGCACGTGTTTCCTTGCAGGTAACCATGGTTGACAGAGGAAGAACAATTATTTCAAGCACCACCCTCCTTTTAAAGCTTCCAGTCTGTTATTCTGACTCAATCAGCATGACAGAGTGATCTCCAGCCTTGTCCTCGTCAACACTCTCACCTGTGTTAACGAGACAATCACTGACATGATGGCAGCTGGTCCTTTTGTGGCAGGGCTGAAATGCAGTGGAAATGTTTTTTGGGGATTAAGTTCATTTTCATGGCAAAGAGGGACTTTGCAATTAATTGCAATTCATCTGATCACTCTTCATGACATTCTGGAGTATATGCAGATTGCCATCATCAACACTGAGGCAGCCAACTTTGTGGAGACCAATACTTGTGTCATTCTCAAAACTTTTGACCACGACTGTACAGTACCAGTCAAAAGTTTGAACAGACCTACTCATTCAAGTTTGTTTTTTTATTTGTACTATTTTATACATTGTAGAATAATAGTGAAGACATCAAAACTATTGGCATTCTCTCAACAAGCTTCATGATGAATGCTTTTCCAACAGTCTTGAAGGAGTTCCCACATATGCTGAGCACTTGTTGGTTGCTTTCCTTCACTCTGCGGTCCAACTCAACCCAAACCATCTCAATTGCGTTGAGTCCAGGTGATTGGGGAGACCAGGTTATCTGATGAAACACTCCATCACTAGCCTTGGTCAAATAGCCCTTACAAAGCCTGGAGGTGTGTTGGGTCATTGTCCTGTTGAAAACAAATGATGGTCCCACTAAGCGCAAACCAGATGGGATGGCATATCGATGCAGAATGCTGTGGTAGCTATGCAGGTTGTGTGCCTTGAATTCGAAATAAATCCCTGACAGTGTCACCAGCAAAGCACCCCCACAACATCACACCTCCTCCTCCATGCTTCACGGTGGGAACCACACATGTGGAGATCATCCATTCACCCACTCTGTGTCCCACAAAGACACGGCGGTTGGAACCAAAAATCTCAAATTTGGAATCCAGACCAAAGGACAGATTTCCACTGGTCTAATGTCCATTGCTCGTGTTTCTTGGCCTAAGCAAGTCTCTTCTTCTTATTGGTGTCCTTTAGTAGTGGTCTCTCTCTGCAGCAATTCGTCCATGAAGGCCTGATTCACGCAGTCTCCTCTGAACAGTTGATGTTGAGATGTGTATGTTAACTTCCCATGGAGGACCAGTATGAAAAAAAAAAAATGTATGCACTCACTACTGTAAGTCGCTCTGGTAAAGAGCGTCTACTAAAATTACTATCATGTAAATGCTTGAACTCTGGGAAGCATTTATTTTGGCTGCAATCTGAGGTGCAGTTAACTGTAATAAACCTGTCAACTGCAGCAGAGGTTACTCTGTGTCTTCCTTTCCTGTGGCGTTCCTCATGAGAGCCAGTTTCATCATAGCGCTTGATGGTTTTTGCGACTGCACTTGAAGAAACTTTCAAAGTTCTTGAAAAGTTCCATATTGCACAACAAGTTAGTTCATCAAAGTCTGATCTGCTAGAGCTGCCCTGGTCAACTGTAAGTGCTGTTATTGTGAAGTCGAAAGGTCTAGGAGCAACAACGACTCAGCCACAAATTGTTAGGCCACACAAGCTCACAGAACTGGAACGCCGAGTGCTGTCCTCAGATGCAACATTCACTACCGTGATGCAAACTGCCTCTGGAAGCAACGTCAGGACTCTGGAGCAGTGGAAACGCCTTCTCTGGAGTGCTGAATCACGTTTCACCGTCTGGGTTTGGCGGATGCCAGGAGAACTCTACCTGCCCCAATACATAGTGCCAACTGTAAAGTTTGGTGGAGGAGGAATAATGGTCTGGGGCTGTTTTTCATGGCCCCTTAGTTCCAGTGAAGGGAAATCTTAACGCTACAGCATACAATGACATTTTAGGCGATTCTGTGCTTCCAACTTTGTGGAAACAGTTTGGGGAAGGCCCTTTCCTGTTTCAGCATGACAATACCCTGTGCACAATGTGAGGTCCATACAGAAATGGTTTGTCATTGGCAATAAAATGGCAATAAAGTACCTATCTATCTATCTCAAGATCAGTGTGGAAGAACTTGACTGGCCTGCACAAAGCCCTGATCAAGAAATCTATCTATCTATATGTCTGTCTGTCTGTCTGTCTGTCTGTCTGTCTGTCTGTCTGTCTGTCTGTCTGTCTGTCTGTCTGTCTGTCTGTCTGTCTATCTATCTATCAACCCCATCGAACACCTTTGGGATGAATTGGAACGCCAACTGCGAGCCAGGCCTAATTGTCCAACATCAGTGATCGATCTCACTAATGCTCTTGTGGCTGAATGTATCAAATCCCTGCAGTAATGTTTCAACCTCTAGTTTAAAGCCTTCCCAGAAGAGTGGAGGCTGTTATATCATCAAAGGGGAGACCAACTCCATATTACAGTTTTTTATTCGCTTTGGTACTATTTTCACAGGTAAGGTGTACATTTTCAAAACTCTTAGTACAAAAATCCAAACTGATCACACTTGTAACGCAGCTAGTCATTCTTTCAAAACCTGATGTAATGCTTTCAGTCAGTTGCACATGTTTTCAGTCCACATAATCATTGTTTCAAACACAAGATTATTGTAATATGTAATGAGAACATTTGGTTTAATCACCGAAACACAACAATATGATCTTCTTTCAATTTAGTACTTTTAACAATCAGTTTATCCAACAGCAAACAATGCAAGATACATATTTCAAATCGGCCTTAGAAGTGCTGAAATTAATATGCTACAGTACTATAAAAGACAGATTACACAGTTTTCACATTAGGCAATACACTTACATTACCCAACATTTACATAATCTATAATTTCCAAAATATCCATCCTATGTGTAATCAAGTGAAGGATCAATGAAGACATGCTCTACAATCATTTGGGCAAATTAGTTTCAGATATAATTGTAACATAGGTATACTTTCTATAATGAAATGTAGCTAAATGAGAACAAAACATAACATTTAGTGCACACATTACATTAATTTGGATCAAGCCTGTCTTGAGCATTTGGCCGAGTTTTGGCCAGGTTAAAGCCCGTTTCATCAACAAAAATGTACTTGTGATGGTTCACATCAGCGTCAAGCACCATAACCCTCTAAAAAATATATTTTGGTTAGTTATTTTTACAGTGTTGTTACAATATACATATGACGTAAGTGATGCATCAAATAGTAACAGTAATACAATATATAGTGCTGTACCTGAACATACTCAGCCCTTAGTTGTTTCACCCGGTCATTGTTTCTCTCAAAAGGCACCAGGTAAATGTGTTTCATTGATACCTGCTGCCTCTTTAAAAGACGGCCTACTGTTGGTAGGCTGATGGATGCCACATTGGCAAAGGTGTCAATGTTCTCCTCAATTGCCTGCTTTATTTCTGACAGCCATATATCATTCCTGGCCCTCACCATTTCCACCACTGCCCACTCTTGCTGCTCGGTCAGCACACGGCCACGGCCACCACTATGGGGTTTTCTGTCAATTCTAAGCATAGAACAGAGTATACTGTCAATAGATCATACTGTACAAATACTGTAACATGTCTGATGAATTTACATGCATTACAATTTACTGTAAATGTAATAGTATACATCCTCCACACTTACCGGTTTTCTTTGCGAAAAGTTCGGATGACAGAATTGACAGTTGATCTTTTTAGATTTGGATCAACTAATCTGGCAGCCTCTGCCATAGTAAGGCCTCAGTTCACCACATGATCAACGATGATGGCCCGGACTTCATTAGAGACAACAGTTCTGCCTCCCTCTCTCTGATGACCAACCCTTTGACGGGCCCCATGCCCACCTCTCTGACCTCTCTGTTAGTGCCCATGCCCACCTCTCTGACAGATCTCTTGTCCACGAGCTCTTCCTATTCCTTGCTGTCTATCCTGCTCCATGTTGAAAGAAATTGCCAGTGTTTACACCCCCACTTATAGTGACCAATTGTGGTTACCACTATGTGAAATCAATTAGCAATAACGAGTATTCATCATGTGTGGTTACACGTAATTTATATGTTCGTACAAACACACATTTTATTTCTGTAGTTCTCAAAATCCATATACTGTATATTGCTGAAATGAAAATCTATAGGTTTACCATTAAGATCAGTTGAATTAAGTGTTGGTCAAATGTATTTACGCAAATCAGATGAGAAGCATATCAAAAGAATTGTGAGCATTGCATTGTGAAAGACAATTACTTCATATGAAAGGTATTTCTTTGACGACACACTGATTAGGTGTGGTGAAAAAGTGAATGTGTAATTTTGTGCATTGTACTTAGTCAATTGAACATGTGATTACATGTTTTAAAAAACAGACTTTTTGATGATCTGCTTTGAGTTTTGTACTAACAGTTGTGAGGTTTTACCACATACTTGCGATAATAGTACCAAAGCGAATAAAAAAAACTGTAATGCGCAAGATTTTAGAATGAGATGTTGTAGGTGTTCACATAATTTTGGTCATGCAATGTATGTATAGGCTACTTCCTGGTCTCCTCTGTGACATCACTTATGTCTAATGTGACTCCATAGAATTAGGAATTGGAATAATTTAATAGGATCTCTCTGTACGGCTCAATATGAGTCTAGTCTGAAACGGTTCTTTAGGGTGTCTCCAAAGTGACAGTCAGTCATTCACGTCTACTCCAGACAGTGGAGATTAGAATGTCTGCGGCAGGATGATGGAATGATGGAAGGTTCCGTTCTGGAATGACCTGTCAGAAGAAACTCCTGAGGGAGAATATGTTGCATAAAGGTAATTGAGATGTGGTCATGGTCTGTGTGTCTCTGTGTGTGTCTCTGTGTGTGTGTGTTCCTCTGACTTTCCACTGAATCTGAAGCTAAGCAGATATGGGTCGGGCAGATATAAGGATGGGAGACGAGGGTTATTCAGTCGGTAATGATCAGTAGAATATAATTTGAAATAGAAAAGGTTCTACCTGAGAGATTGTCCAAATATAAATTTATCTTACATTTTCCATTTCTTAAGACTTTTCCCCCATGTGTTTCCTGGTGGAGAGGAAATGACGGTGTTGTTGTTTTCTGTCAGTGATGAGCTGTTGGTTTCCCTGGTGGTTAGAATGTCTCTAATATTATCTCTGGCCTCAATCACTGCCATTCTACTCAGAGGCCTCTCTCTCTCTCTCTCTCTCTCTCTCTCTCTACAGACAACCTGGTTCGAATCCAGACTGTATCACAACCGGCCGTGATTGGGAGTCCCATAGGGCGGCGCACAATTGTCCCAGCGCCGTCTGAGTTTGCCCGGTGTAGGCCGTTACTGTAAATAAGAATTTGTTCCTAACTGATTTGCCTAATTAAATAAAGGTTAATTCAATTGTAGAAGTTGTCCAGAAGGACACATTAGGTTGGAAAGATCATGCTATTGAGACACTCTGTCCAGAAGAACACATTAGGTTGGAATAGTACTGCCATTGAGACACTCTGTCCAGAAGAACACATTAGGTTGGAATAGTACTGTGAGACACTCTGTCCAGAAGGACACATTAGGTTGGAATAGTACTGCCATTGAGACACTCTGTCCAGAAGGACACATTAGGTTGGAAAGATCCTGCTATTGAGACACTCTGTCCAGAAGGACACATTAGGTTGGAATAGTACTGCCATTGAGACACTCTGTCCAGAAGGACACATTAGGTTGGAAAGATCCTGCTATTGAGACACTCTGTCCAGAAGAACACATTAGGTTGGAATAGTACTGCCATTGAGACACTCTGTCCAGAAGGACACATTAGGTTGGAAAGATCATGCTATTGAGACACTCTGTCCAGAAGAACACATTAGGTTGGAATAGTACTGCCATTGAGACACTCTGTCCAGAAGGACACATTAGGTTGGAATAGTACTGTGAGACACTCTGTCCAGAAGGACACATTAGGTTGGAATAGTACTGCCATTGAGACACTCTGTCCAGAAGGACACATTAGGTTGGAATAGTACTGCCATTGAGACACTCTGTCCAGAAGGACACATTAGGTTGGAATAGTACTGCCATTGAGACACTCTGTCCAGAAGGACACATTAGGTTGGAATAGTACTGTGAGACACTCTGTCCAGAAGGACACATTAGGTTGGAATAGTACTGCCATTGAGACACTCTGTCCAGAAGGACACATTAGGTTGGAATAGTACTGCCATTGAGACACTCTGTCCAGAAGGACACATTAGGTTGGAATAGTACTGCCATTGAGACACATTTAAGTCCTTATAAGTGCAGAGCATCTATGGAGAAGAAAACTTCAGGCCAAGAAAACAATATGTCTGTGTTCACTAGTAACAAAGCCCATGGTGAAAAAGGAGGAGGGTCAATAGCTGTTTGGAGACGATCTCTGTGATGAGAATATGATGTCCTCTCCTCCCACTGACCAGACAAAAATACATACTGCCAGCAAAAAAGGTTAGACCTCGTCTCTCTCTCTCTCCTCTCTCTGCACCTCCCAACCTCTCTTTAAAAATTAAATTAAGTCTTTTACTTGATGTGATAAGCAACAGTCCCTCCTCTGGGTCAGTTGTCTTTGTGATTGTATAATTAGGTGCTCAGGCTCAGATCAATATACAACCTCAAATATGCAGGCCTTAATTACAACAGGTACCACATAAACCCATAGGTTTCTGGTAAACAGTTATAATAAGACTGAAATGAGAATGACACAGCATCCAGACAAACAGCCCTATCAAGGGTTAGGGTTAGTGTTAAGGTTGAGGGGTAGGATTATGGTTAGGGTAGGGTTAGGGTAGGGTAGGGTAGGGTTAGGGTTAGGGTAGGGTTAGGGTTGTTCCCAGCCCAACAAATGGGTTAGAACACTTCTGTCCGCTCCTACAGGAACACTTCTGTCCGCTCCTACAGGAATACTTATTTAATGTAGAGAGAGCGAGACAATGTGGTGGTGTGAGTGTGTTACTATCACCCGTCAGTAACACCCGTCATTTCCTTTAAACAGATAAATAGGAGATGTATCTGAACAGATACATTCTCCATGATCTCACTAAAGGAGCCATCTCCAGTCGGGGGTGACGGATTTACTTCATGGAAAATGAAAGCATTGAGCCACCAGAGGGTTTTCTCTAGATCAGCTGACCCAGAAGTGATCACAACAAACCCATCTCCAGTGATATTTAACTAACTTAACGCTTGGCTGGCCGGGTGATTCGTCAAATCACTCCTCGTGCAAGTGCCTTGTTTTGGAAGTAGGTTGTGTGTGTAAATGCATGTGTGTGAGAGTGTGTGTGTGACCACTTCAGTGATTAATGCTCAATCTGCCATCTGTCTACAACCTGGGACATCAAGATGCACATCGTGTTTGCCTATGTATGTATACAATAGGGTTATGGTTAGGATATGTATGTATACAATAGGGTTAGGGTTAGGATATGTATGTATACAATAGGGTTATGGTTAGGATATGTATGTATACAATAGGGTTATGGTTAGGATATGTATGTATACAATAGGGTTAGGGTTAGGATATTTATGTATACAATAGGGTTATGGTTAGGATATGTATGTATACAATAGGGTTATGGTTAGGATATGTATGTATACAATAGGGTTATGGTTAGGATATGTATGTATACAATAGGGTTATGGTTAGGATATTTATGTATACAATAGGGTTAGGGTTAGGATATGTATGTATACAATAGGGTTATGGTTAGGATATTTATGTATACAATAGGGTTATGGTTAGGATATTTATGTATACAATAGGGTTATGGTTAGGGTATTTATGTATACAATAGGGTTATGGTTAGGATATGTATGTATACAATAGGGTTAGGGTTAGGATATGTATGTATACAATAGGGTTATGGTTAGGATATTTATGTATACAATAGGGTTATGGTTAGGATATTTATGTATACAATAGGGTTATGGTTAGGGTATTTATGTATACAATAGGGTTATGGTTAGGATATGTATGTATACAATAGGGTTATGGTTAGGATATTTATGTATACAATAGGGTTATGGTTAGGGTATTTATGTATACAATAGGGTTATGGTTAGGATATGTATGTATACAATAGGGTTATGGTTAGGATATTTATGTATACAATAGGGTTAGGCTATTTATGTATACAATAGGGTTATGGTTAGGATATTTATGTATACAATAGGGTTATGGTTAGGATATGTATGTATACAATAGGGTTATGGTTAGGATATTTATGTATACAATAGGGTTATGGTTAGGATATTTATGTATACAATAGGGTTAGGCTATTTATGTATACAATAGGGTTATGGTTAGGATATTTATGTATACAATAGGGTTATGGTTAGGATATTTATGTATACAATAGGGTTATGGTTAGGATATTTATGTATACAATAGGGTTATGGTTAGGATATTTATGTATACAATAGGGTTATGGTTAGGATATTTATGTATACAATAGGGTTATGGTTAGGATATTTATGTATACAATAGGGTTATGGTTAGGATATTTATGTATACAATAGGGTTAGGGTTAGGGTATTTATGTATACAATAGGCTTATGTTTAGGATGTTTATGTATACAATAGGGTTAGAGTTAGGATAATTATGTATACAATAGTGTTAGGGTATTTATGTATACAATAGGGTTAGGGTTAGGGTATTTATGTATACAGTAGGGTTATGGTTAGGGTATCTATGTATGCAATAGGGTTATGGTTAGGATATAGACATTGGCCACACACACACACACACACACACACACACACACACACACACACACACACACACACACACACACACACACACACACACACACACACACACACACACACACACACACACACACACACACACAGACACACACACACACACACACACACACACACACACACACATAGACATTGGCCACACACACACACACACAGACACATACACACACACCACACATTGGCCACACACACACACACACACACACATAGCCATTGGCCACATGAGACACACACATAGACAATGGCCACACACACACACATAGCCATTGGCCACATGAGACACACACATAGCCATTGGCCACACACACACACACACATAGACATTGGCCACACACACACACACACACACACATAGACATTGGCCACACACACACACACACACACACATAGACATTGGCCACACACACACACACACACATAGACATTGGCCACACACACACACACACACATAGACATTGGCCACACACACACACACACACATAGACATTGGCCACACACACACACACATAGACATTGGCCACACACACACACACACACACATAGACATTGGCTACACGAGACACACACTTATTCGGGTTTTGGGTTTTGATTCGAACATAACTGCTTATTTGTACCAGCCTGACACAGTACAAATGTATTACCTTCATATGTAGCATTGTGCCCAATGGTATGGCCTCCCCTGATAGGAGGTGTGGACTACATTTACCAGTTCACAATCCATTCTGTTTGATCCTCTGCTGTAGCTCTGCTCTCAGCTCCCCGAAACACACAGGGTGCACTCTAAATGGCATCCCATTCCTTATATAGTATAGTGCCCTAAGGGCTCTGGTCAAAAGTTATGCACTATATAGGGTGCTATTTGAGACGCAGTCATAAATGGGGGTTTTAGAAAGGTGAGAGACGAGACTGACAGGACTCTTCATGTACAGCTACAGTTGGAATGTCCAAACTGTAAAAGTGTGGACATTCCCACTGTGCAAGAAGTGTTAGTGTGACAAGGCAGCAAGGGGAGGTAGGTAGCCTAGCAGTTAGAGAGGCCATTCAGCAACTGGAGGGTTGCCAGTTCAACCCGGGTCTGAAGGGAAACAATCTGGGGGAAGTGAACTCGCATCTGGAGGGTTGCTGGTATCAAATGCTAGATGCCATTGCCTGGATTTGTGCACTTGAGCAAGGCACTAAACCCCCCACAACAACTGCTCCATGGGTGGCAAGTATGGCAGCTCCCTGTTCCAGCCTCTATGTGTATGTAACAGTCCCCTGCTTCAAACTCTATATGTATGTAACAGCCCCCTGCTTCAAACTCTATATGTATCTGACAGTCCCCTGCCCCACCCTCTAAGAGTTCTATATCAGTGGAGGCTGCTGAAGGGAGGACGGTTCATAATAATGTCTGGAATGGAGGACATTATCGTTTTCATAGGTTTGATATCATTCCATTCACTCCATTCCATCCATTACACTCCATTCCAGACATTATTAAGAGCCGTTCAACCATCAGCAGCCTCCACTCTCCTACATGTATGTAACAGTCCCTGCTCCAACCTCTACATGTATGTAACAGTCCCTGCTCCAACCTCTACATGTATGTAACAGTCCCTGCTCCAACCTCTACATGTATGTAACAGTCCCCTGCTCTAACCTCTATATCTATGTAACAGTCCCTGCTCCAACCTCTATACGTATGTAACAGCCCCCTGCTCCAACCTCTATACGTATGTAACAGTCCCCTGCTCCAACCTCTATACGTATGTAACAGCCCCCTGCTCCAACCTCTATACGTATGTAACAGTCCCCTACGTCAACCTCTCCAACTTCTATATGTTTGTAACAGTCCCCTGCTCCAACCTCTATATGTATGTACCCCCTATGATAGGCATGTGATATGTGGCACACCTGGGGACCCCTTATGATAGCCATGTGATCTGTGCCACACCTGGGGACCCCCTATGATAGCCATGTGATCTGTGGCACACCTGGGGATCTGTGAGCTGTAGCAAAGACAAAGCCTTTGATGGTCGTCCGACACATACACACATGGACACACACACACAAACACACACACACACACAAACGGACACACACACACACACGTGGACACACACGGACCTATACACACGGACACACACACACACATGGACAAACACACACATGGACCTACACACACATGGACACACACACACACATATGGACCTACACACACACGGATACAGAAACACATGGACACACACACACACGGACCTACACACATACGGACACACACACACACAGACGCACACACATGTGCACGCAAACACATACAAGCGTATGCACACACACACACACACATACACACACACACACACACACACACACACACACACACAAACAGACACTCTGGAGATATAGCTGAAAGATGTGCTGTTATCTTCAGAGTGATGAGAGTTTCCCATTGTGTGTAGATAACAGAATAAACTCTTCCCACTCTCAGTATAGAAAGGGAAGCTTCCTTTTTAAAGTGACATCCCTGCCCTTTGAGAGAACGTGTTGTGTGAATGACAATTCAACTGGCAAATATAAAGAACTAGAGAGAACTAGAGTCAGAGACCATTATGATAACACACCAAATGCGTTTGGAGTGTGTTGAACAGTCTGCTATCTTGCTTGAACTGTGCTGCTATATTGGGACTCCCAGGTGGCGCAGCGGTCTAAGACACTACATCTCAGTGTTAGACACCCTGGTTCAAATCCAGGCTGTATCACAACCAGCTGTGATTGGGAGTCCCACAAGGGTGGTGAACAATTGGCCCAGCAGCGTCGGTGTAGGCTGTCATTGTAAATAAGAATTTGTTCTTAACTGACTTGCCTAAATGAATAAAGGTTCAATTGCGCCTGTGAGGTGTGCAATGGAAATGCCAAACAGCGTTATTTTTGTCTTCTTCTAATGTCTCTTAAGGGGAAAGAAATCAGATTACATTACTGAGTTTTGGTAATGTAAAAGTTACGTTACATACATAGTTTTGAACAGGGATGCTGGCACCATGTTAACTCCACTGATTCAAGTTGGCCGGATGTCCTTTCGGTGGTGGACCATTCTTGATACACACAGGAAACTGATTAGCATGAAAAACCCAGCAGCATTGCAGCTCGACACCTACTACCATACCCCGTTCAAAGGCACTTAGATCTTTTGTCTTGCCCATTCACCCTCTGAATGGCACACATACACAATCCATATCTCAATTGTCTCAAGGATTAAAAATCCTTCTTTAACCTGTCTCCTTCCCTTCATCTACACTGATTGAATTGAATTTAACAAGTGACATCAATAAGGAGTCATAGCTTTCACCTGGATTCACCTGGTCAGTCTCATGGAAAGAGTCGGTGTGCCTAATGTTTTATATACTCAGTGTATAAAAGAGAGATCCTTGTCTGCGAGACTGGAAAGCATCTGTCCCTCTACAATTTACTTTCTGGGCTAGTGACATTGACACTGTAAAAAGCCACTTGCAGGGAAATGTTCCAGGTAAATGTATTTAGTTGGAGTCATGAAGGCCAACAGCTGATTCTTCACAGAAGCCTTGTCTCTAGACCTCCATGGTACCTGATGGGAATACAATGTTCAGCTAAAACAGAGAAATAGAGAATTCAAGAGCGTAAATTGTCTGTTTCCTGTTAACGACAACACACAGACAGTCAATGAACTGTTTGAAGAGGATAGAGGGACACTAGTTAGGACAGTGTCCCTCTATCCAGCCAGACTATGGGAGAGATATTGGCCCAATTCAATTAGTGTCCATTCAGGAATTAAATCAACTGCGCAATTGTGATTTAGAAAAGGCCCAGTATCTTCATGCCCTTGTTGCCATTAATTACTGTAATCAGTTACGTCACCAGCTAAGATATTCAGATTACAGATTACAGATATTTTTTGAAAAACTAGATGATTACTTCTTGGATTACTTTTAAATTCAGAAAGGATGTTTCTGAAAAAGAAGCCGAAGTAGGAGCACTGTGGCCAGCCTGTAGACTTAATGTTATGGCCGTACATTTCAGGAATTTTGTCTACTTGTATTTGTGTTTTTCTGAATGTGTAGTGAGGATGAACAATTAGAAAGACAGGCACTGTCACCAACATGGTGAGTGGCAGACCAAGACACAGCGCTGAAGTGTGATTATTTATTAAACCAGATAAACACGAACGTAACTAAGGTCAGCAAACAGCAATAAACCAAAACAATGATCCACAAAAGACAGGTGGAAATACAGGAACTAAAAATGGCCCCCAATTAGAGACAATACAAAGCAGCTGCCTCTAATTGGGGACCAACGCAAAACCAACATAGAAACATAAAACCTAGATCTGTCAGGCTCGGACCATAGACAACTAGAGGAGCCAACGGCTTCTCTATGATCAGAGCCTGACAGGCACAGAGTTGCCTTCCTTCCTGTTTTCATGTTTACGTTTGTTCCACCTGAGCGAGTCTGACCACAAGTCGGAGACCACTATGATGACACACCAAATGATGACCACCAATCACAGACCACTTTGATGACACACCAAATGATGACTACCAATCACAGACCACTATGATAACACACCAAATGATGACCACCAATCAGAGACCACTATGATGACACACCAAATGATGACCACCAATCAAAGACCACTATGATGACACACCAAATGATGACCACCAATCAGAGACCACTATGATGACACACCAAACGATGACCACCAATCAAAGACCACTATGATTACACACCAAATGATGACCACCAATCACAGACCACTATGATGACACACCAAATGATGACCACCAATCAGAGACCACTATGATGACACACCAAATGATGACCACCAATCAGAGACCACTATGATGACACACCAGATGATGACCACCAATCAGAGACCACTATGATGACACACCAAATGAGTTTGATGGATCCTTTATATCTTCTTATGCTAATTAAGGGGAAAGTCATCCAAAAGTAACTGAAAGTAATCATTTTACATTACTGAGTTTGGGTAATCCAAAAGTTACGTTATTTATTACAATGTTGGACAGGTATCTAGTGACTATAACGGATTTTATTTAGAAAGTAACCTACCCAACCCTGTGTGTGTGTGTGTGTGTGTGTGTGTGTGTGTGTGTGTGTGTGTGTGTGTGTGTGTGTCAAGCAGTGAAATTGCTCATGAGTATTCAGTAAGACAGGGTGTTATTGCGCTGCCAGCACGGTAGCATAGCTTACAGAATGACAGGGCGGTGGATGGAGAGAGAGAGAGAGAGAGAGAGAGAGAGAGAGAGAGAGAGAGAGAGAGAGATAAAGGAATAGTGTAATCTCTGTGTGCCGTCTCTTTTTATTTCTGATGACATTACAAAGCCAGAGAGTCCAGCAACATGTGATGTGAGGAGACAGATTCACAGGCTTTCAGTTGCCTGGTGCTGCTCCCTCTGTCTTTGACCAGATATCAAAAACACAAAAAGAAGTAGACGTGTCATCCTGAATGGCAACCAGAGGCATTGAAACAAAACAACTGGAGCCTGATGCAGAGTTAACCCAAGATTGGTGTCACACTGAAACTGTGACAAATGGATGACAGATCTCAGTTGGGTAAAGAAGGCAAAGGGATCTCCTGCTACACATGAGGAATTCATCTGGCCAAAGATCTATAAAACATCAAATCACAATTCAGACAAAGAGAATATTTTGAAATGATGAAATACGGATGAAAAATTGGGCTGCCCTGCTGCAATAGATAACAAAGCTTTCAGAGCAGCCTAGGCTATGAATCTTCGGGGGATTCTCAATTGGGCAAAAGTCTGTTCTTTCCTTGTCTCCTTCCTCCTCCTCTCCTCCGTGACATGGAAACTGTGGTCTAGTGGTCGAGGAGAGTGTCATTCATTAGAAGGTCAAAAGGAGGAGTCTGCTCACCTCCTCCATTGTCTATTTCAGCAGAGGATGCACAAGAATATCCTTTTGGCTTCTAGTCCGGAAGTGTTTTAAAATACGCCACACCACCTTTGAATCACCTGTTGTTTTCTTAAAGAAGAAAAACATACAAACGATTAAAAACGATACACTACTTATCATTCTCATAAAAAAAAAAAAAGGTTTTACATATTTACAGTGCCTTCAGAAAGTATTCACACCCCTTGACTTTTTCCACATTTTGTTGTGAATTTCAAATGGATTAAGTTGAGGTTGTTTGTCACTGGCCTGGAATTATGTCTTTTTTTTTTTTTTATTAAAAATGAAAATCTGAAATGTCTTCA
>CM042378.1:31252010-31374510 GCA_023634145.1 Thymallus thymallus | reverse complement strand
TATTGCATGACATAAGTATTTGATCACCTACCAACCAGTAAGAATTCTGGCTCTCACAGATCTGTTAGTTTTTCTTTAAGAAGCCCTCCTGTTCTCCACTCATTACCTGTATTAACTGCACCTGTTTGAACTCGTTACCTGTATAAAAGACACCTGTCCACACACTCAATCAAACAGACTCCAACCTCACCACAATGGCCAAGACCAGAGAGCTGTGTAAGGACATCAGGGATAAAATTGTAGAGCTGCACAAGGCTGGGATGGGCTATAGGACAATAGTCAAGCAGCTTGGTGAAAAGGCAACAACTGTTGGCGCAATTATTCGAAAATGGAAGAAGTTCAAGATGACGGTCAATCTCCCTCGTTCTGGGGGACCATGCAAGATCTCACCTCGTGGGGCATCAATGATCATGAGGAAGGTGAGGGATCAGCCCAGAACTACACGGCAGGACCTGGTCAATGACCTGAAGAGAGCTGGGACCACAGTCTCAAAGAAAACCATTAGTAACACACTGCGCCGTCATGGATTAAAATCCTGCAGCGCACGCAAGGTCCCCCTGCTCAAGTCCACGCATGTCCAGGCCCGTCTGAAGTTTGCCAATGACCATCTGGATGATCCAGAGGAGGAATGGGAGAAGGTCATGTGGTCTGATGAGACAAAAATAGAGCTTTTCGGTCTAAACTCCACTCGCCGTGTTTGGAGGAAGAAGAAGGATGAGTACAACCCCAAGAACACCATCCCAACCGTGAAGTATGGAGGTGGAAACATCATTCTTTGGGGATGCTATTCTGCAAAGGGGACAGGACGACTGCACCGTATTAAAGGGAGGATGGATGGGGCCATGTATCGCGAGATCTTGGCTAACAACCTCCTTCCCTCAGTAAGAGCATTGAAGATGGGTCGTGGCTGGGTCTTCCAGCATGACAACGACCCGAAACACACAGCCAGGGCAACTAAGGAGTGGCTCCGTAAGAAGCATCTCAAGGTCCTGGAGTGGCCTAGCCAGTCTCCAGACCTGAACCCAATAGAAAATCTTTGGAGGGAGCTGAAAGTCCGTATTGCCCAGCGACAGCCCCGAAACCTCAAGGATCTGGATGGAGGAGTGGGCCAAAATCCCTGCTGCAGTGTGTGCAAACCTGGTCAAGAACTACAGGAAACTTATGATCTCTGTAATTGCAAACAAAGGTTTCTCTACCAAATATTAAGTTCTGCTTTTCTGATGTATCAAATACTTATGTCATGCAATAAAATGCTAATTAATTACTTAAAAATCATACAATGTGGTTTTCTGGATTTTTGTTCTACATGCTTTGTAAGTGGGAAAACCTGCAAAATCGGCAGTGTATCAAATACTTGTTCTCCCCACTGTAGCTATAGACTGCCACCCTGCTCTTTAAGATATCGGCATCAGCCATTAAAAAAATGAATTTTGGTCGACCACTAGTTTAATTACTATTTTGACATCTGATGTTTAATGCAATCGTGTTTTATGTTGTGCAAATAGACAAGTCCATAAGCTTGTTCCAGTCTGGATATTCTCTTATGAATATCTCTTATTCTCGTATTCTTTTATGATGAATGGATGCTAATGTTAAAACACTTTCAAAGCCATTCTTTGAAAAGAGCCTCAGCCAAAAAATGGCCTCATTCACACCCTCATTCAAGAAATCCTTATTTAAAGGGATGGGACCATTTTTGTTTTGTTTCTCCATACCTCCCACTAAGGCTAGTAAGCTTCACTTAGCTGGGCTTACATACTATGTGGATGCCTACTAAATGATATGCATCATGTGTAATTTGGTTGAGTTTATTTGGGCCCTTCCAGAATCTATTTGGGGGCAGATGTGCTTCAGGGTTTATTGATGAGCCAGTCTAGTCAAAATACAGGGACCCTTTGGTAGAATACTGACAAACTGTGAAAGAAGATAGCGTTCTCCTACCTCAGTCTTATCTTCTCAACCTATACTTTTGCCCATACAACCAGTCTATACAGTACCACTAGCTAAATGTAACACAAACTTGAAGCATGACCTCCAGGACTGCGAGCAAAAACAATTAATTGAGGTGGAACCACAAGTGGCCGGCGCTTCTATTGACTTACATACATGGAGGGCAATAGTCTTGATCCCCAGGTCAGAGCACATCTTTCTTTCTGATCTGTTGGCTTCAGCTCATTACATGCTACTGACTGAGCACACAACTGCATAGATCATAGCTCATAACAGTAGCCTGGTAGAACATTCTCAGCATCATATACACTCAAAGGATCCAAGCGTCTTCTGGAAGTAGTTGGCCTACAGATGCTCTTTTATGATGGATAGATGCACTTTTATGATGGATAGATGCACTTTTATGATGGATAGATGCTCTTTTATGATGGATAGATGCACTTTTATGATGGATGGATGCACTTTTATGATGAATGTGCACTTTTATGATGGACGGATGCACTTTTATGATGGATGGATGCACTTTTATTATAGATGCACTTTTATGATGGATGGATGCACTTTTATGATGGGCAGATGTACTTTTACGATAGATGCACTTTTATGATGAATGGATGCACTTTTATGATGGGCAGATGCACTTTTATGATGGATAGATGCACTTTATGATGGATGGATGCTCTTTTATGATGGATGGATGCTCTTTTATGATGAATGGATGCACTTTTATGATGGATGGATGCACTTTTATGATGGATGGATGCACCTTTATGATGGATAGATGCACTTTTATGATGGATAGATGCACTTTTTTGAGCTTCAATCTGTTGGTTGCAATTCACTGCCATTATAAAGCTTGAAGCGTCAGGGTGTTTATTAATATAACTCTGATTGTATTCGTCTAAAAAGAAGAAAGTCACATACAACTAGGATGGCTTGAGGGAGAGTAAATCATGGGCTAATTTTCATTTTAAAGTGAAATACTCCTTTAATAGGCGTTTCAGCCACTTGCAGATTAAACCACACAAAGTAAAGGGATAGTAACTACCCATTAACGTGCCCATCCCTCTCAATAACCTCAATTATGGTACTGGCCCATGCACACTTGTAGAATTAGTATTATATATATACAATCATGCATGAATTAAATGTATTAATATTATTATAAGGTATTTCCGAATCATGTTATGATTTGGATCATGAATGAGTTCATTAAAAGTTCATTAGTTGGAGAAAACTAAGATATTAAAGCACAAGGTAGCCTACACAGTTTTAGAGTTTATGTTTTTATTTTGTAATGCTACTGGTGAATAATAATACAAATTTCAGTGAAGTTTGCGGTTCTATTCTCACATGGAGCATGGGTTGAAAAAACCTGATGGGAACGTCTTTAATATGTTTTATAAGGGAAAGTATTTTTACTTGTGAAAAGGTTTAGTGACGTATTTACCCGGGAAAACATTTAGGCGCGAGCCGCGACGAGGAGATACGCACGAGGAACCAGATCGTCAGAGAGAGGTGAGTTAACTAGCTTGTTTTATTATCTTTTCAAATTGTAAAACGTTGACCAATTAAACAAATTACTGATAGCTACCTAGATATACAGACCAGCAAATTACTACATCTGTTGCTTGCTTGTAGGATATGAATTTTTTTGACACTTTACTTCTATAATCTATATAATAAAATTGCTGTTGTCCTTTAATAGTGTGTAGGCCCACTATTATTATCGCAATTAGCCTATTTCTGGGACAATATATCGCACAACAAAAAGCAGTTATCGTGACAGGCCTAGCGAGCATTGGCTTAGCTCTACTGTAATATAGCTAACCTAACTAGTTAAGCCTACTCGTCGTCTTCTACTTTTTCTGTAGTCTGCACCATGTCGCGCTGTGACGTTTCTATTTGCTCCAGAACAGTAGATCGCTGCTTTGAAATCGACTACATTTGGATTTATTCTTCCAAACTCTGTAACGTTAATTGTCAGGCAAACGTCTCAAATTACGCACTTTTCACCTGCTGATGACCGCTCTGTGTGTGAGTATTTATTCGTCAAATTTTTTCTTTTATTTGAGAAATGCATGTTTTATGTGTTACTAGCAAGCATGATCTGTGGTAGCAGGTGTAAATCTGATTGGACACAATAAACAATGTGCTGTGTCATACAATCAAGATTGAGCTTATGATTATTTGCTTTCTAACTATCCATTCCAGAATTTAAATGCATAACTTGATGTCATGTCCAAACGGAAGCGAATTAGTCCTGTGGAGGATGCCACTAAACACATTCTGTCTGGCAAAGACAAACCATGCTTTGAGGAGAGATTCATTAACTCTCAAAAAGGTTAGTAACAGTATTTCAATGCTTCTTTCATCCTATTCAGGAAGATACTGTAGCAGATAGGGAATCGTTCTAAAACTACATCGTCTCTTGATATAAAACAGTAATAAAGTCATAAGATAATAGCACAAAATGCATGTGTTAAAGCAGTATTACATTGAATAGTCTAATTTCAGTAGGTATGTTACTGGTATTCTTAAAGATGAACTGAACTGAAAATAATCAACGTTGATAATGTGTTATTTATGACAATTAAAAGTAAATTACACTAAAAATTCTAATTAAAAATATCAATATAGCTTTTTTTAAGCATCACAAAAACTGTGTTAGGAAATAGAAACTGCTTATATATGTTGTGTGCATTTAGAGAAAATACAAAAACATGGTTGAGGTCCTGTGCGTTTTAGAAAATCGAGGCAGATAAATGGAAAATGTGATTGGACGAATTCATCCAATGGGATCGCTTGTTAAGTTAGCTGCACGCAAAATGTTAAAACCAAAATAAATAAAGTTGGGGGGGAAAAAAGTTAGCTGCGTGTAGGAGTTACCCCAGGTTGACCATAGATGCACAGAGGATTCACCAGTTTTGTGAACATGTTTTGTGTATGTGACAACATTACATCCAGCCCTTTGCTTAGTAGACTTGCTAGCATGATAACAGTTAACATACTTCTCTGTCCTCTGCCTGACATTGGTCTATCGGTCTGCCCTGTACTATAGCCTGAAAAGTTGAACATTGACGGAATGGCCTCAGGTTTCAGTCTGTTGTACTTAACCCTCACCAGTGAACGGAGTAGTTTACCATGCCAGTGACGTAGCCGAATGTTGAAATCCAACATGGCGGCGCCCGTGTAACAACAACAACATTTTCAATGTACCATTTTATCCCTTTTAACAAATTCTGCCATTTTATTAATTGTACCAATGAGAATAAATAAAATATATCTGTTATATCACCTTTACTCAAATTCCAGTTCAGTTAATCTTTAAGATGATTGGTTATTGTTGCAACAGTTGCTTTTATGGGCTGTGCAACTGAATGAGCAGCTTCTCACATATGTATAAACTGACCAGATGTTGGAAGAAGTTTGCATGTCCTGTAATTTATGTGTGCATGCCATTTAAAGGCCAGGTCAATGGAATAAAGAACCACTTATTTTCTACAGAGACACTAATATTCAACACCATGCCATCTCTATCTCTATCTTAGGTAGAGGTGTGTTTGCTAGCATGTCCATTGACAAAGGATGCTTCATTCTTGAATACCGTGGAGAGTTACTTTCCAAAGAGGAGAGCCAAATAAGACAGAATAGATACAACGAAACAGAAAATACCTTCTTGTTTGACTTTGATTGGAATGGAAGAAAATGGAGGTAGGTTTTGGGAACAATTTTGACTGACTATTTTTGACTTACTTATTGGAAACAAATTGAATGTTTTTTCCTCTTTCCCATTTTAGCATTGATGCCTCAAAAGAAGATGGTTCACTTGGGAGACTAGTGAACGATAAATACAAGACTTCTAACTGTAAAATGAAAAAAATAGGTATTGAAGGCAAACCCCATCTGTGTTTGTTTTCAATTAAAGACATAGCTTCAGGAGAAGAATTAACATACAACTACGGAGATTCAAACTGGCCATGGCGTACTCTGGTAATTAGGTCTCTATTTAGTTTGTGTTGGTATTGTTGAGTTATGTGTTAGTTGACTTTCTGTGTTGTATTACCTGATGAACAGAACAGAACAACTTAAACGGTCTCTCGACTGTCTATTCAATTATAATGATGCGGTTTTGACACAGAATTGCAAAGTACAGTCATCAAATATTCCGAGCATGTTCTCTCTTTACAGATGAACCGAGCAGCCCCTCGCAGTGAGGAGAACACACCATCAGAAGAGGGTTCATGCCTTCCTACCAAAATGAACGGGAGTCCCAAGCCAACTGAACAGGTAGACATTTTTGGTTTAAGTCAAGCTTATCATCTTCTGATAAGGCTCATAGGGCATATTGATCCATTTAGACCCTCAGTAGAATTCAAATTGAATCTATTTTAGTATTGTTCGATAGACTTATTTTTAACATTATAAGAATGTCCTCATTTTTAAACTGTGACGTTGTTTGAGGATTCCAAGAGTGTGTACTGAGAGCCTGTCCAATGTACTGACATTGATGTGGTGTGAAACGTGTCGTGTGTGTGTGTGAATGTCCTGATGTCTCTCCAGTATGAAATTAATATAGTGTGTTTGTCTTAATTCTGGATGATTGGTGTGGAATCAAATGGAATGTTTTTTGTATGCTTTCACACATGTAACAACGAAGACTGTAAAGAGAGTTACAAATCCATTTGCTGTTGATTATCTTTGTAACTGGTTGTTTCTGCCCCGATCTAATGTGTATGTTCTTATTTAATCAGATTGGGAGTCATTTGTCTGAACCCAGGCCTTCAAATAGTGACCAATGCACCGACCGCAACAGTGACCATTCATCCACAGCTTCTGACACGACGGAGAACCATTCTCAGGTTAGATCTCTTGCACTAAACCCTTGTCACATGGACAGATGGTAAAAGCACTAACCAAATTGAGACAACCATTGGTTGCCCATATCAACACCAATCACTGAACTCAACACAGTACAGCCAATCATCCCTACATGACCTTTACACTGTTTTGACTTGTACTTTATGGAAGTGCATTAATGTTATGGGTCTTTTGAATATTCATACATTGTAGTTTACTAAGTGAATTCTGTCCTCTCTTTACAAACATGTCTAGTTTTTTTATTACTAAATCATATAATATTCACATTCCATGAGTGTGTCCTCATTTTTAAACTGTGACGTTGTTTTTAGGATTCCATGAGTGTGAATTGAGAGCCTGTCCAGTGTACTGACATTGATGTGGTGTGAAACGTGTCGTGTGTGTGGATGTCCTGATGTCTCTCCAGTATGAAATGAATATAGTGTGTTTTTTCACAGTGGATGCTGTTCTCTCTTTACAGGTGAACAGAGCAGCCCCTCGCTGTGAGGAGAACACACCATCAGAAGAGGGTTCATGCCTTCCTACCAAAATGAACAGGAGTCCTAAGCCAACTGAACAGGTAGACATTTTTGGTTTAAGTCAAGCTTTTGATCTTCTGATAAGGCTCATAGGGCATATTGATCCATTTAGACCCTCAGTAGAATTCAAATTGAATCTATTTTAGTATTGTTCGATAGACTTATTTTTAACATTATAAGAATGTCCTCATTTTTAAACTGTGACGTTGTTTGAGGATTCCAAGAGTGTGTACTGAGAGCCTGTCCAATGTACTGACATTGATGTGGTGTGAAACGTGTCGTGTGTGTGTGTGAATGTCCTGATGTCTCTCCAGTATGAAATTAATATAGTGTGTTTGTCTTAATTATGGATGATTGGTGTGGAATCAAATGGAATGTTTTTGTATGCTTTCACACATGTAACAACGAAGACTGTAAAGAGAGTTACAAATCCATTTGCTGTTGATTATCTTTGTAACTGGTTGTTTCTGCCCCGATCTAATGTGTATGTTCTTATTTAATCAGATTGGGAGTCATTTGTCTGAACCCAGGCCTTCAAATAGTGACCAATGCACCGACCGCAACAGTGACCATTCATCCACAGCTTCTGACACGACGGAGAACCATTCTCAGGTTAGATCTCTTGCACTAAACCCTTGTCACATGGACAGATGGTAAAAGCACTAACCAAATTGAGACAACCATTGGTTGCCCATATCAACACCAATCACTGAACTCAACACAGTACAGCCAATCATCCCTACATGACCTTTACACTGTTTTGACTTGTACTTTATGGAAGTGCATTAATGTTATGGGTCTTTTGAATATTCATACATTGTAGTTTACTAAGTGAATTCTGTCCTCTCTTTACAAACATGTCTAGTTTTTTTTATTACTAAATCATATAATATTCACATTCCATGAGTGTGTCCTCATTTTTAAACTGTGACGTTGTTTTTAGGATTCCATGAGTGTGTATTGAGAGCCTGTCCAGTGTACTGACATTGATGTGGTGTGAAACGTGTCGTGTGTGTGGATGTCCTGATGTCTCTCCAGTATGAAATGAATATAGTGTGTTTTTTCACAGTGGATGCTGTTCTCTCTTTACAGGTGAACAGAGCAGCCCCTCGCTGTGAGGAGAACACACCATCAGAAGAGGGTTCATGCCTTCCTACCAAAATGAACAGGAGTCCTAAGCCAACTGAACAGGTAGACATTTTTGGTTTAAGTCAAGCTTTTGATCTTCTGATAAGGCTCATAGGGCATATTGATCCATTTAGACCCTCAGTAGAATTCAAATTGAATCTATTTTAGTATTGTTCGATAGACTTATTTTTAACATTATAAGAATGTCCTCATTTTTAAACTGTGACGTTGTTTGAGGATTCCAAGAGTGTGTACTGAGAGCCTGTCCAATGTACTGACATTGATGTGGTGTGAAACGTGTCGTGTGTGTGTGTGAATGTCCTGATGTCTCTCCAGTATGAAATTAATATAGTGTGTTTGTCTTAATTCTGGATGATTGGTGTGGAATCAAATGGAATGTTTTTTGTATGCTTTCACACATGTAACAACGAAGACTGTAAAGAGAGTTACAAATCCATTTGCTGTTGATTATCTTTGTAACTGGTTGTTTCTGCCCCGATCTAATGTGTATGTTCTTATTTAATCAGATTGGGAGTCATTTGTCTGAACCCAGGCCTTCAAATAGTGACCAATGCACCGACCGCAACAGTGACCATTCATCCACAGCTTCTGACACGACGGAGAACCATTCTCAGGTTAGATCTCTTGCACTAAACCCTTGTCACATGGACAGATGGTAAAAGCACTAACCAAATTGAGACAACCATTGGTTGCCCATATCAACACCAATCACTGAACTCAACACAGTACAGCCAATCATCCCTACATGACCTTTACACTGTTTTGACTTGTACTTTATGGAAGTGCATTAATGTTATGGGTCTTTTGAATATTCATACATTGTAGTTTACTAAGTGAATTCTGTCCTCTCTTTACAAACATGTCTAGTTTTTTTTATTACTAAATCATATAATATTCACATTCCATGAGTGTGTCCTCATTTTTAAACTGTGACGTTGTTTTTAGGATTCCATGAGTGTGTATTGAGAGCCTGTCCAGTGTACTGACATTGATGTGATGTGAAACGTGTCGTGTGTGTGGATGTCCTGATGTCTCTCCAGT
Organism: Thymallus thymallus; assembly: GCA_023634145.1. Lineage (NCBI taxonomy): Eukaryota > Metazoa > Chordata > Actinopteri > Salmoniformes > Salmonidae > Thymallus > Thymallus thymallus. The sequence goes on along the minus strand of CM042378.1, from coordinate 31,364,971 downwards.
ATGAAATGAATATAGTGTGTTTTTTCACAGTGGATGCTGTTCTCTCTTTACAGGTGAACAGAGCAGCCCCTCGCTGTGAGGAGAACACACCATCAGAAGAGGGTTCATGCCTTCCTACCAAAATGAACAGGAGTCCTAAGCCAACTGAACAGGTAGACATTTTTGGTTTAAGTCAAGCTTTTGATCTTCTGATAAGGCTCATAGGGCATATTGATCCATTTAGACCCTCAGTAGAATTCAAATTGAATCTATTTTAGTATTGTTCGATAGACTTATTTTTAACATTATAAGAATGTCCTCATTTTTAAACTGTGACGTTGTTTGAGGATTCCAAGAGTGTGTACTGAGAGCCTGTCCAATGTACTGACATTGATGTGGTGTGAAACGTGTCGTGTGTGTGTGTGAATGTCCTGATGTCTCTCCAGTATGAAATTAATATAGTGTGTTTGTCTTAATTCTGGATGATTGGTGTGGAATCAAATGGAATGTTTTTTGTATGCTTTCACACATGTAACAACGAAGACTGTAAAGAGAGTTACAAATCCATTTGCTGTTGATTATCTTTGTAACTGGTTGTTTCTGCCCCGATCTAATGTGTATGTTCTTATTTAATCAGATTGGGAGTCATTTGTCTGAACCCAGGCCTTCAAATAGTGACCAATGCACCGACCGCAACAGTGACCATTCATCCACAGCTTCTGACACGACGGAGAACCATTCTCAGGTTAGATCTCTTGCACTAAACCCTTGTCACATGGACAGATGGTAAAAGCACTAACCAAATTGAGACAACCATTGGTTGCCCATATCAACACCAATCACTGAACTCAACACAGTACAGCCAATCATCCCTACATGACCTTTACACTGTTTTGACTTGTACTTTATGGAAGTGCATTAATGTTATGGGTCTTTTGAATATTCATACATTGTAGTTTACTAAGTGAATTCTGTCCTCTCTTTACAAACATGTCTAGTTTTTTTTATTACTAAATCATATAATATTCACATTCCATGAGTGTGTCCTCATTTTTAAACTGTGACGTTGTTTTTAGGATTCCATGAGTGTGTGTTGAGAGCCTGTCCAGTGTACTGACATTGATGTGGTGTGAAACGTGTCGTGTGTGTGGATGTCCTGATGTCTCTCCAGTATGAAATGAATATAGTGTGTTTTTTCACAGTGGATGCTGTTCTCTCTTTACAGGTGAACAGAGCAGCCCCTCGCTGTGAGGAGAACACACCATCAGAAGAGGGTTCATGCCTTCCTACCAAAATGAACAGGAGTCCTAAGCCAACTGAACAGGTAGACATTTTTGGTTTAAGTCAAGCTTTTGATCTTCTGATAAGGCTCATAGGGCATATTGATCCATTTAGACCCTCAGTAGAATTCAAATTGAATCTATTTTAGTATTGTTCGATAGACTTATTTTTAACATTATAAGAATGTCCTCATTTTTAAACTGTGACGTTGTTTGAGGATTCCAAGAGTGTGTACTGAGAGCCTGTCCAATGTACTGACATTGATGTGGTGTGAAACGTGTCGTGTGTGTGTGTGAATGTCCTGATGTCTCTCCAGTATGAAATTAATATAGTGTGTTTGTCTTAATTCTGGATGATTGGTGTGGAATCAAATGGAATGTTTTTTGTATGCTTTCACACATGTAACAACGAAGACTGTAAAGAGAGTTACAAATCCATTTGCTGTTGATTATCTTTGTAACTGGTTGTTTCTGCCCCGATCTAATGTGTATGTTCTTATTTAATCAGATTGGGAGTCATTTGTCTGAACCCAGGCCTTCAAATAGTGACCAATGCACCGACCGCAACAGTGACCATTCATCCACAGCTTCTGACACGACGGAGAACCATTCTCAGGTTAGATCTCTTGCACTAAACCCTTGTCACATGGACAGATGGTAAAAGCACTAACCAAATTGAGACAACCATTGGTTGCCCATATCAACACCAATCACTGAACTCAACACAGTACAGCCAATCATCCCTACATGACCTTTACACTGTTTTGACTTGTACTTTATGGAAGTGCATTAATGTTATGGGTCTTTTGAATATTCATACATTGTAGTTTACTAAGTGAATTCTGTCCTCTCTTTACAAACATGTCTAGTTTTTTTTATTACTAAATCATATAATATTCACATTCCATGAGTGTGTCCTCATTTTTAAACTGTGACGTTGTTTTTAGGATTCCATGAGTGTGTATTGAGAGCCTGTCCAGTGTACTGACATTGATGTGATGTGAAACATGTCGTGTGTGTGGATGTCCTGATGTCTCTCCAGTATGAAATTAATATAGTGTGTTTTTTCACAGTGGATGCTGTTCTCTCTTTACAGGTGAACAGAGCAGTCCCTAGCTGTGAGGAGAACACACCTTTGGAGGAAGATATATGCCTTCCTACCAAAATGAACAAGAAGCCAACTGAACAAGTAATACCATGTGTTACATTAACTAAGCTCCAATTAAGTAATCATTTGGCCAGTTTTTTTGAAAAATGTCTACCTATTTATAAACCACAGGTACTATATAGGTTTGCTGCCCAGGAAAACAGACTGAAAGAACGTCATGACAATTGTGCTCAACGCTATGAACAACTGTCAACAAGAACACCTGAAACTGAAAGAGGGCTGACTGATTACTCACAGAATGATGAATCTGAGGTATGTGCTAGTTTTGTGGTTGGTGGGGGCATCAAAATGGCTTTCAGTATTCATATGCTTAATATTCCTCATAAGGCCATTTAATACAATCATGTTTTCCCCACTGATATCTTGTGAGGAATCCTCATTTTCTGACTACAGTGACAAAGACTATGTCCCTGATACAGATGGTAGCTCATCAGACAACAGTTGTGAAAGTGAAGAACTAAATATCTGTCATGCTGAGCCAGTGAAGGGAGGTGCTGTAGAGATTAAGAGTACAACAGACACGAGTACAACAGACACGAGTACAAGCTCATCCTATCACAGATCTGTGACACCGATGCCTACTAAAGTGCAAAAAAATAGATACAAGAAGAAACAATATTGCACCTATTGTCAGAAGCCATACTCTAAAATCGCACGGCACTTGGAGTTTGTTCATCGCAATGAATTTGAGGTAGCTAAGGCCTTCAGCTTCGGTAAAAGGTCAAAGGAAAGAAGAGTGAGATTACGCCTTTTGAAAAGTAGAGGAAACTTTGCCCATAATGCTGCAGTTTCAAAAACCGGAAATGGGGAAATGGTTGCTTGCAGACGCCCCAAAGAAGTAAAATCCACCTATGACTTCACTCACTGTATCCACTGTCAAGGTCTGTACAACAGAAAGACACTATGGAGACACATCCGAACATGCCCCCAGAACCCCAAATATGAAAACCACACAATTGGGCAGAAGAGAGTTCAGTCAATCAACAGCTTGACCCTTCCTCCACCAGTGGATGTTAGCAAAAGTCTATGGACCATTGCTTGTGAGATGGTGAATGATGAAGTTTCAAATGTTGTCAGACATGATCGATACATTCTTCTTTTAGGGGAGCAGATGTACAACAGGCTGAAATCACATTCAGGAAGAAATGACTACATTAGGCAGAAAATGAGGGAAGTAGCAAGGTTGCTCATCACCGCCAGATCACTGACACCCATTCATAATATGGAGGACTTCATCCAACCCTGCAACTTTCCTCACGTTATAAAAGCAGTAAGAGCAGTGGCAGGATTCAGTGAGGAGACAAACACCTACAAGATTCCATCACTGGCACTGAAGCTTGGACACAGCTTGGTGAAGATTGCCAACTCCGTGGAATGCAATGCACTGATGTCAGGACGCGACACGGCTGCAGAGTCTGCACGAAACTTCAGACGTTTGTATGAAAAGAAATGGAATGAGGTAGTGTCTGCAGCTGCACTGACTACTCTGGGTGAAGGTAAATGGAATAAGCCACAAGTCCTACCATTTACAGAGGATGTCAAAACACTGCACTCATTTTTGAACTCAAAACAGCATGAGTATGTGGATGCCCTACAAGAAAAACCAAATGGCAAAAACTTTGCCACTCTTTGCAAAGTCATGCTAACACAGATTATTATTTTTAATAGACGAAGAGAGGGTGAGGTTTCCAAGATGAATATTCAATCTTACACGTCTAGAGACCAGGCACCAATACACAAAGATATCGCTGTGGGACTCAGTGACTTTGAGAAAAAGCTTTGTGGGTACTTCCAAAGGGTGGAAATACGTGGTAAGAGGGGGAGGAAGGTACCAGTGTTGCTGACCCCAAATATGGTTGTGGCCATGGATCTCCTTGTAAACATGAGAGAAAAGTGTCAAGTTCCTGTTGAAAACCAGCATTTGTTTGCTCGTCCATGTGCTCTGTCTCATTATCGTGGTGCAGACTGTATTCGCCAGTATGCCCAAGCCAGTGGAGCAAAGCATCCAGATGCCCTTTGCTCAACAAAGCTGCGTAAGCAAGTAGCTACATTGTCCACAGTATTAAACCTAAAAGACAATGAGATGGATCAACTGGCCAACTTCCTTGGCCATGATATCAGAGTTCATCGGGAGTTCTACCGTCTCCCTGAAAGCACTCTACAGCTTGCAAAGATTAGTAAACTCCTCATTGCAATGGAAAAAGGAAAACTGCCCGAACTCCAGGGTAAAGGATTAGATGGTATAACAATAGACCCACAAGGTAAATATAATTGTCTAATATGCATTTTAACACAATTGGTAATCATGATTAGTTGTATTTCACAATAATGTATATTCTGTAGAGTATTAGGAGTGTTGTCAATATTTCCTAAAATATCAAACATTGGCAGGTAATTTAATACAGAAGTAATGCACTAGAAGTTTATCTTCACAGATTTTTGTGATAGGCCACATCGAGAGAAAATGAAGTAGAAATGATAGTGGCATTCAACAGCTTAATGCTCTTGTCTTAATCAGATGAAATGGATGTGTCCAGCAACAGTTCTAGTGATGAGGCAGAACCGCAAACTTCAAGCTGCAGAAGTCATAAGTATGAGGATCATGTGAATGGTACATACGTTTATTCCAATTCTATACATTGTTATTCCTCCAGCTCTGCCTTTACTCCATTACTCTGGATAATTACGCTGGATAGGAAGTGTACATTTCAGCGATTGCATGAATCACTGTGCTGTACTTTAGATTGTTGCTTGTTTTTTCCACTATCAGCAGGCAACCTGCAAGACGAGGGACTCAAAGTATCTTCAAAGAAAAAGGGTATAAAGAAAACGTATAGTAACTCACTTAAAGTTAAAGTCATAAGAATACCACATTTATTGTAAAGATACGTGCAATATTAAGAGAATTAACATAGCCTTGCAAAGAAGTACAATAAAGCATTGGCATGTTCTTATTATTCAGGTAAAGACTTGAATAATTGATTGTTGAAATGCTTCATTATAGGCTCCCAGAAAGCACATGTGGGTAGAGCTAAATCCCCCTCCATGGTAGACCCGGACAATGCCCATCTCAAACAAGGTAACCATGTTTTATTAGGAGATTAGTTTATGACTCACACTTCACCATGGTCCCAATATGTAGGTATGATTTAGACATCAGTGTATGTGTGTGCCCTAGTGAAAATAAATATACTTAAATGTATTTTAAATACATTTATTTTGTGCTAAGTATACTACAAATACATTTACATATTTATGTACTTAACATAAATACATGCAATTGTATTTTTGGTATACTAAACTGTTATATTTAAAGTCTGCTTAACTGGAACAAGTAATTTTGTAAGGTCCAACTAAATTTACTTAAGTATATTTGATTGTGCTAAAATGAAACTATTGCAAGTATACTTAAGGTACACTTTAAATATCTTGCATTTAAATTATACAGTGATCATACTATCCTTGTTAATAGTGATATTAAACATGGGGGGAATAATTATTTGATCCCCTGCTGATTTTGTAAGTTCGCCCACTTACAAGGAAATGAAGGGTCTATAATTTTAATGTAGGTTTATTTTAACGGATAGAGACAGAATATCAACCAAAAAATCCAGAAAAACACATTATATAAAGGTTGTAAATTGATTAGCATTTAATCGAGTGAAATAAGTATTTGATCCCCTTCCAACTAGGGCTGGGCGATACGACCAAAATCTCATATCCCGATAACAATATATATCACGATATAGTGCCTTTTCTGTAAATTCAATCAATTAATAGTTTATATATATTTACCACATGGAAAATATTATTTATTTTCTATGGAAGCATATGGGTAGCAATATTCAATTTGAAATGTAGTATGCAAAATGACAATGCAATATGTAAAATTACAATGCATTTCTGTATTTAAATTTAAATTTTCCATTACATTTGTGTAGCGTTTGGTGCAAAATGAAATTTCAATTATATAATTTACATTTGCCATTTCATACACTAGTTTTAATATGTAAATTGAATACATATTTTAACGCTTTATAAGTTGCAAAATGTAAATTAAAAAGTTACAGAAATGATTATATGTTTAACATGTTCAAGCAAAAACTGTAGCAAAATGATCATTTAAATGTTATTTTTCTCAATTGCATTTACTCTCACAGTTAAGACACTTGCGATTGCATTTTCATTAAATGATCAAGTTGGCCCCGCCCCCACCCATTGCAATCTTTTTTTTATTAAGTTTGTGCTGTGCTTTTTTTTGTGTTTTTTTTTTTGTGCTGCTTCGTATTTTTTAGATATTAAAGGAATATTTATAGGTCATTTTGAGATCACCCAGCCCCCCACATGCTCCAAAAAAAATAGTCTTGTTCGTTTGTGCCGGTTAAAGTTTTGTTAGTGCTGCTTCGTTTTTTAGGATATTAGACATTTAATTACAGTTGATGACGTCATTCACACCTGTACGCCCCCCGACCTGCTCCACATTCACCCAAAATAGTCTTGTTTGTTCTGCTTTGGTTTTTAAAATATTAGTCCAAGTTATAGACGATGACGTCACCAGCTGTCACGGTTTGGGTTTTGTTTCTTGTTCCTTGTTCTGGTCTGTCATGTGATCCCGTTTTAGTCATGTGTTCCCTTGTCTGTTGTGTCATGTGGTCATTGGTTGATTGTTTAATTGTTCACAGGTGTCCCTTGTCTTGTCGTTAGGCTTGTGTATTTAAGCCCTCGTGTTTGCCCAGTGTCTTGGTCTAGGATTGAATGTCTTGATGTTCCAGGTTCTTGTTCTTGTTTTGAGTTCCATGCCTTTATTTTATGTTTGGGAATTAAAGTTGCATTTGGGTTCTCAACCAGCTTGCCTCCAGTAGCATTCGTTACAGAATCCTAGACCAAACATGGACATGGTCTTTTCCGCCTCAGCCAAGGTAACCGTCCAGTGGAGGATTATGTGGAGGGGTTTTGTGGACTTTGCCATGAGGTTGATTTCAATGATGAGGTCTTGAAAGACATGATTCGCCATGGACTTAATGAGCCTCTTTACCACCACATGCCTGCCAATACCCCTCAATGCACCCTGGTGCAATATATTGACTTTGCCCTGTTGTGGAGCTGCTCGTCATTTACTGTGGGCTTTGAGGATGAGGAGCCCCGCAAGCACACGGTATCCTCTCAGCCAGAGCTTCTTCACGTCAGTCCTGCTGAGCCTGAGCTTCTTCACGTCAGTCCTGCCGAGCCTGAGCTTCTTTACGTCAGTCCTGCCGAGCCTGAGCTTCTTTACGTCAGTCCTGCCGAGCCTGAGCTTCTTTACGTCAGTCCTGCCGAGCCTGAGCTTCTTTACGTCAGTCCTGCCGAGCCTGAGCTTCTTTACGTCAGTCCTGCCGAGCCTGAGCTTCTTTACGTCAGTCCTGCCGAGCCTGAGCTTCTTTACGTCAGTCCTGCCGAGCCTGAGCTTCTTTACGTCAGTCCTGCCGAGCCTGAGCTTCTTTACGTCAGTCCTGCCGAGCCTGAGCTTCTTTACGTCAGTCCTGCCGAGCCTGAGCTTCTTTACGTCAGTCCTGCCGAGCCTGAGCTTCTTTACGTCAGTCCTGCCGAGCCTGAGCTTCTTTACGTCAGTCCTGCCGAGCCTGAGCTTCTTTACGTCAGTCCTGCCGAGCCTGAGCTTCTTTACGTCAGTCCTGCCGAGCCTGAGCTTCTTTACGTCAGTCCTGCCGAGCCTGAGCTTCTTTACGTCAGTCCTGCCGAGCCTGAGCTTCTTTACGTCAGTCCTGCCGAGCCTGAGCTTCTTTACGTCAGTCCTGCCGAGCCTGAGCTTCTTCACGTCAAGCCTGCCCAGCCAGGGACTGCTCACGTCAAGCCTGCCCAGCCAGAGACTTTTCACGTCAAGCCTGCCCAGCCAGTGTGTAGCTCAGGACTTTGTATTCACCATAGTCCCAATATGTAGGTATGATTTAGACATCAGTGTATGTGTTTGTAGCTCAGGACTCACTTTTCAACATCGGGCCAATATATATGATTTAGACATCAGTAATTTGGTGGAAAGGGAGTTGTTGCTCAACTTGCTTGCTGTAGATGCATTACATTTATGGATACGCAGTATCTTGAGCCCTTTTGAGCCATGGCACTCAAACAGAGAATTACTATAGCATTGGTATTTAACAATATTTTATGGGTCTTAATGTTAATGTTCTCTCTGGCTTTGACTGATTTGCCTTGTATTTTAGGAATTACATTTAATTTAATGTTTTATTTTATTTTTTTAGGCACAAAAGTCAGTGTCAAAAGGAAGTGGTTGGAAGAAGAGGTTGGAGCGGTTGAAAAGCATATGATGCATTTCATACGCAGCTGTCGAGTGCCTGGGAAGACGGACTGTGTCTCATGCCTGTTGGCCGAACCTCGGGCACTGAAAAACAGAGACTGGTCTGCTGTTAAGTTTTATATTAATAACAGAATTACAGCTTTGAAAAGACAACAGAGTCTGTAGGACAGATTTTTCTACATATTTTTTGTTAAATCGATTTGAGTAGTTCCATTTTAAATAATGTCCTGATAATTTACTCTCCCCATGTCATCCAAGATATCCATGTCTTTCTTTCTTCAGTCGAAAAGAAATTAAGGTTTTTGAGGAAAAAATTCCAGGATTTTTCTCCATATAATGGACTTCAATGGCAAAGGTTCAAATGTAAGTCTCAGTGCAGCTTCAAAGTCTCTACACGATCCCAGCTGAGAAATAAGGGTCATTTTCTACAAATAAATAAAAATGATATACTTTAACCACAAATGCTAGTCTTGTACTATCTCTGAGATGCGCCACGCATTACGTCATCACGTTGGAAAGATCACGCGTAACGTAGTCAGAAGTTCCGACCCAGTGTTTGTTAATTTGGAGTAGGAGGACCGTTTTATATGTATTTGTGTCAGTCTATTGTTTAAAATGGTCCTTACGTGTGCATATCCTGGATGTTTAATAATGTCACGTGCGACTTTTCCAACGTGATGACGTAATGCGTGGCGCATCTCAGAGATGGTACAAGACTGGCATTTGTGGTTAAAGTATATAATTGTATTTATTTTTAGAAAATGACCGATCGTTTCGCTGGATAAGACCCTTATTTCTCGGCTGGGATCGTGTAGAGACTTTGAAGCTGCACTGAGACTTACATTTGAACCTTTGCCATTGAAGTCCATTATATGGAGAAAAATCCTGGAATGTTTTCCTCAAAAACCTTAATTTCTTTTCGACTGAAGAAAGACATGGATATCTTGGATGACATGGGGAGAGTAAATTATCAGAATTTTTATTTGAAAGTGAACTAATCCTTTAAGGCTTTATAAAGCCGTCTTTGATTTTCGCAAGAATTGTTAAAAACAAAACTTTGTTGGGGCGTCAGTTCCGGGACCCCAATTCCATTGCCTAACAATGATTGTTTTCACATGTTTGTTTGTTTCTGCAATTGAGATGCTGTTTTATAATATTTGGTGCTACAGCAATAAAACCGATCTTGTGAATTCAGTAGTGGATCTAAACTTTATGTAATAGGTTGCCCTTTGCTTCTATGATAAATAACTTGTTTTAGTGAGTGTCTGGAGAAGCACTATTACTGCAAAACAATTTTTTTATCAGTATGATTATCTTGTTCTTAACTCACTCACTGTTCACTATGTGGCCAATATGTAGGTATGATTTAGACATCAGTAGCCGCGTTTCCACTGTCGGTCCCGGGCCGTGCTAGTGCGTGCCAGGGCCAGTCGCGTTTCCACTGTCACTTCCGGGGCTTGATCAGGGCCAACGGCCAGGATTTCTGGCCAGTCGAATACCTTGGGCCAGCTCGGGCTAGAGGAGTGGTTACGAACAGAGGCGGAGTTTACCTGAGTCGGGAGACGGGAGCGCCGGATGATTCTGTCAGCATTAAAGACTTTTAAAATAATTTAACTCACTTTCGTGTTTGAATGCCTTCTGTTTGTGATCCGATGTGGATTCTGATCACCGTATAATGTAGAAATATTTATATATGCGATGCAAAAGACTGCGTGCTAACCATTACCATAGTAAGCATAGTAAACGCTTGAAGATACGCATAGTAAAAAAACATAGTGAACGCTTGAAGAAATCAGACCAATCATAAAGGCTATCACAATCATGTTTTTATTTTATCTGTCAGTAGCCTACGTCTCGTCTCATACCGGATTATCATAAAATAAAAGCAACTTTTCTTTCGGGAGCTTCCTGTTTCTCTGAAAAAAGAGAAGAGAGTGCTAAAGCTCCTCAGGTTGTATTTTTGGTGGCATTTGTAGAAATTATCATTCTTTCTAAATATGTCCTGTAACTATGGTAAATGGACTGCATTTATATAGCGCTTTAACAGACCCATGGCCACCAAAGCGCTTTACATATTGCCTCACATTCACCCATTCATTCACTCATTCATACACCGACGGCGGTGTCAGCCATGCAAGGCGCCATCCAGCTCGTCAGGAGCAGCTGGGGTTAGGTGTCTTGCTCATGGACACCTCGACACTTGGTCAGGTGGAACCGGGGATAGAACCACCAACCTTCCGGTTTGTAGACAAACTACATGAGCCACTGCCGCCCCTACCAAATAATCAGAAACAGACGCGACTGAAGAAGTAGCTAAGTGTGTCCTCTTTCTTTTGGGAAATAGACCTAACATAATTTATTTCTGTGTGCCTAATGTGCAATTTTGACATAAATTAATTCATTATGATCAATGTATCACTTTTTATTGTAAACCTGTGGTAAAACATCGATGCTTGGGTTTTAAATCTTCAAGTAAACAACAAAAATGCCAGCAAACGGTCGCTTTTATCATTTGTTTTGCGATCATCACGCTGTTTCCAGTGATTTCTTTCTGATTAGTTTTCTGATAAAACTTCCATTTGTTGGTGAAATGATGGGTTAGTGTGTCGTTGTTCCAGAGAGGCGTGTTACGGGCGTGTTTTAGTGAAGCGCTGTGGAGCTTCTTGCCCGACAGTGGAAACGCAGGCCCGGTGCTACTGGCCCGAGGCTATTAGCCCGGCACGGCACGTTTAAAGCCCTGGCTCGCACTGGCCCGACAGTGGAAACACGGCTAGTGTATGTATGTGTAGCTCAGAACTTAGTATTCACCATAGTCCCAATATGTAGGTATGATTTAGACATCAGTGTATGTAGCTCAGACCTTAGTATTCACCATAGTCCCAATATGTAGGTATGATTTAGACATCAGTGTATGTAGCTCAGACCTTAGTATTCACCATAGTCCCAATATGTAGGTATGATTTAGACATCAGTGTATGTATGTGTAGCTCAGAACTTAGTATTCACCATAGTCCCAATATGTAGGTATGATTTAGACATCAGTGTATGTAGCTCAGACCTTAGTATTCACCATAGTCCCAATATGTAGGTATGATTTAGACATCAGTGTATGTATGTGTAGCTCAGAACTTAGTATTCACCATAGTCCCAATATGTAGGTATGATTTAGACATCAGTGTATGTGTGTGTAGCTCAGAACTTAGTGTTCACCATAGTCCCAATATGTAGGTATGATTTAGACATCAGTGTATGTGTGTGTAGCTCAGACCTTAGTATTCACCATAGTCCCAATATGTAGGTATGATTTAGACATCAGTGTATGTGTGTGTAGCTCAGACCTTAGTATTCACCATAGTCCCAATATGTAGGTATGATTTAGACATCAGTGTATGTAGCTCAGACCTTAGTATTCACCATAGTCCCAATATGTAGGTATGATTTAGACTTCAGTGTATGTGTGTGTAGCTCAGGACTTAGTATTCACCATAGTCCTAATATGTAGGTATGATTTAGACATCAGTGTATGTGTGTGTAGCTCAGACCTTAGTATTCACCATAGTCCCAATATGTAGGTATGATTTAGACATCAGTGTATGTGTGTGTATCTCAGGACTTAGTATTCACCATAGTCCCAATATGTAGGTATGATTTAGACATCAGTGTATGTGTGTGTAGCTCAGGACTTAGTATTCACCATAGTCCTAATATGTAGGTATGATTTAGACATCAGTGTATGTATCTCAGGACTTAGTATTCACCATAGTCCCAATATGTAGGTATGATTTAGACATCAGTGTATGTGTGTGTAGCTCAGACCTTAGTATTCACCATAGTCCCAATATGTAGGTATGATTTAGACATCAGTGTATGTATGTGTAGCTCAGACCTTAGTATTCACCATAGTCCCAATATGTAGGTATGATTTAGACATCAGTGTATGTGTGTGTAGCTCAGACCTTAGTATTCACCATAGTCCCAATATGTAGGTATGATTTAGACATCAGTGTATGTGTGTTTATATGTCCTGAAAAGTGATGAAAATAATATTTGTCCTCATATGTAGGTAAAAAATCAGGTTGTGCAAAAAAGTGCTTTAAATGAAAATCTCAACAGATGACTGTCATAACAAGGCCATTGGCAACCTAAAACTGTTTTCAGCTTGGCTCTAGCAGCTTTAGAAAGGCATGTCCCCATATGTGACGTATTTTTCATACGTACCAGTTTTTCACAAAAACGCGTATGTGTGTGTGTGTGTGTGTGTGTGTGTGTGTGTGTGTGTGTGTGTGTGTGTGTGTGTGTGTGTGTGTGTGCGCGTGTGTGTGTGTGTGTGGCAGTGGCAACCAGACACTAGCATAGTAAAAAAAGAGATGGAACAGCCTGTTATTTGAACTTGTTATCCAGTGTGAAAACACTAAAGGAGATGAATGCATGGGCTGGTGCTGCAATACTATTTATTCAAATACCACTGCATCTCTCTGAGTCTGTGCCTGTCAGTCTCTTATGTACACTCTCAAATTGTTATTTATGGAGTGCGTTGCCATCGGTTACAAGGTGTTGATAGTCGGAGTGAACACAGTAAACCTACAAATAAAGACTCCTCATCACAGGGTAAATGAGGATACAGACAAAATGTCACCTTTCAAATGTGTCCTCTACCATCCGTTCCTCTTGCCCTCAGTGATCGTCTTACCACTACTCTTCCTGCCTCTTGCCATCCATCTCCTCTGTTGTTGATTAGTGTTGTCTTACACTTCCTGTACTCTCTGGGCAACTTCCTATGGCTGCTGCTCCTGCTCGTAGCTCATGTTTATTACAAGGGAACCACAAGGTGACCTCCTTGATTGCAGCTATTAGATAATGAGTCATGGCAGCCATCTTGTTCTGGCAGATCATCAGCCATCCACTAGCATACACTGTGGAGAGGTGAAGAGGGATGGGGACTATTCTAAGCCCACTGTCTAGTCACCGCTGTAAGACAGCCAGCGGCACAATGTGCTTGGCCCAAAGTCAAAGACTTACTCGGGATAGAACTAACTGGAGTAGAACCTCTGTGTAGACATGCTCCTCTTCATCAGCTCTGCTTCTTCACAATAATTTCTACACAGTCTTAAACGGACAATCCTACCATTACAACCTTGCCCATGTCTACTGAATATAATATTTTTGTGTGTTCCAGATGTGTTTTGTGTGTTTTGTGCTGTGGTGTGTTTTGTTGTGGTTTGTTGAGGTGTGGTATGTTTTGGAGTGGTGGGGTGTGGTGTGGTGTGGTGTGTTTTGAGTGTGTTGTGCTGTAGTGGGGTGTGTTATGGTGTGTATTGGTGTGGTGTGTTGTGGTGTGTTTTGGTGTGTTGTGGTGTGTGGTGTGTGTCTCAGCTCAGTGGTGTTGTGGTGTTGTGGTGTGGTGTGTCGTGGTGTGTGACTCACCCCAGTGGTGGTGTTGTGGTGTGTGTCTCACATCAGCGGTGGTGTAGTGTTGTGGTGTAGTGTTGTGGTGTGGTGTAGTGTATGTTTCACCTAAGTGGTGGTATGGTGCTGTGGTGATCTTGTTCTCTTTGTCGAAGCCATCTCGTAGTGTGACCTCTGTGATAGGGAAGCTCCCGGCCCCTTCACAACACGTCCCCCACATCTTCAAAACTCCTTCAACACACCTCCCCCACGCCGTTACCACACCTCCCCAAAGCCGTCCCCACACCTCCCCACGCCTTCATCACACCCAGGTTCAGCCTCCCCAAAACCATCACTGCACCTCTTCCACACCTTCACCACACCTCCCCCACACCTTTATTAAACCTTTACCACACCTCCCCAAACCTTCACCACACCTTCCCCACACCTTTATTATATTTTCACCACACCTCCCCAATCCTTCACCACACCTCCCCACACATTTACCACACCTCTCCCACACCTCCCCAAACTTTCACCACACCTCTCCCACACCTCCCCAAAACTTCAGCACACCACCCCCACACCACCCCCACGCTTTCACCACACCTCCTCCACACCTCCCCCACACCTTCACCACACCTCCCCCACATCTTCACCACATATCCCCTACATTTTCACCACACCTTCACTACATCCAGGTTCATCCTCTCCCATGCCTCACCACACCAAGGTTCATCCTCCCCCATGCCTTCACCACACCTCCACCACACCAAGGTTCATCCTCCCCCATGCCTTCACCACACCTTCACCACACCAAGGTTCATCCTCCCCCATGCCTTCACCACACCTCCACCACACCAAGGTTCATCCTCCCCCATGCCTTCACCACACCTCCACCACACCAAGGTTCATCCTCCCCCATGCCCTCACCACACCTCCACCACACCAAGGTTCATCCTCCCCCATGCCCTCACCACACCTCCACCACACCAAGGTTCATCCTCCCCCATGCCCTCACCACACCTCCACCACACCAAGGTTCAGCCTCCCCCATGCCCTCACCACACCTCCACCACACCAAGGTTCAGCCTCCCCCATGCCCTCACCACACCTCCACCACACCAAGGTTCATCCTCCCCCATGCCCTCACCACACCTCCACCACACCAAGGTTCATCATCCCCCATGCCTTCACCACACCTCCACCACACCAAGGTTCATCCTCTCAGCTGCCGGCTGAACAGCACATGGTGTTCTGTGGCGATAGGAGGACAAAAGAAAAAGATCAAAAGGAGAAAAAGGTCAAAGGTTTATATCATGATGCTTGATAGTAAATGTAAACAGTATATCATGATGCTTGATAGTAAATATAAACAGTATATCATGATGCTTGATAGTAAATGTAAACAGTATATCATGATGATTGATAGTAAATATAAACAGTATATCATGATGATTGATAGTAAATATAAACAGTATATCATGATGATTGATAGTAAATGTAAACAGTATATCATGATGATTTATAGTAAATATAAACAGTATATCATGATGCTTGATAGTAAATGTAAACAGTATATCATGATGATTGATAGTAAATGTAAACAGTATATCATGATGCTTGAAAGTAAATGTAAACAGTATATCATGATGCTTGATAGTAAATGTAAACAGTATATCATGATGATTGATAGTAAATATAAACAGTATATCATGATGATTGATAGTAAATGTAAACTGTATATCATGATGCTTGATAGTAAATGTAAACATTATATCATGATGCTTGATAGTAAATGTAAACAGTGCATCATGGTGCTTGATAGTAAATGTAAACAGTCTATCATGATGATTGATAGTAAATGTCAACAGTGCATCATGGTGCTTGATAGTAAATGTAAACAGTCTATCATGATGATTGATAGTAAATGTCAACAGTGTATCATGGTGCTTGATAGTAAATGTAAACAGTTGGAGTTGGATTTGGACCAGTGAAACTACAGTACTGTTACAGGTCAAGCACACTACCACAACGTAGAGACCTCTTTAAAGGTGTGATATTACACTACCTGTCAGGCTCTGGCCATAGGGAGCCCTTTGGCTCCTCTAGATAGCCAGGGTCAGAGCCTGACAGATCTAGGTCCCTAGATCTAGGTTTTATGTTTTGTGTTGAATCCCCAATTAGAGGCAGCTATTGTTCTGTCCCACTATGTCACAGTGAAAGTAAGTGTGTTTCCGTTTTTGTACATTTGAGTTTTAGTAGTAAATAAAACTATGTCGAACTATCGCTAGGCTGCTCCTTGGTCTCTCCCTACACCCACTCGTGACAGAATGACCCACCACAACGAGACCAAGAGAGGCAATGGGATAAAATATAGACGGGCCAAAGACGCAAGGGAACAGCCTGGAGCCCAGAAACCCCAAACAGTTTTTTGGGGGGGGCTATGGGGGTGGTCGGGGGTTGACGGAGAAGAGCCCCGGCCACTGCACTCGTGGGGGATCCAGGAGGAGCCCCTACAGCCATGGGAGCAGAGGTACGGAGAGGAGTCAGAAGAGGAGGACGACAATGTGCTTCTGTTCCCTCACTTGTGGGGACTCCTGGAGGAGACCTCACAGGAAGGGGATTGGCGATGGAGAGAGGAAGATCGGGGCAGTCACAGCCCTCCAACGCCAGTTCCCAACATGGTGTCTCCAGCGCTGTTCCAGAGCTCGGTACGGCCCTTGCCGACTCCGCGCACCACACCATCGGTGCGCATTCAGAACACGGAGAAGCTGAGGGAGGGGGATCGCCCACCACTTCGTATGCCAACGATCCATGATCGAGAGAAACCTAAGGGGTTTTATGAACAACCGAAGGAGGAACAGACGAGGTGGTAGAGAGCCTGGGTTGCTCTTCCTCTTGAGAAGCAGACGGACCCGCTCATTCTACAAATAGAGGAGGAGGAGGACTTTGGGCGCCGATATGCTCTCGTGAATAAGCTGATGGATATGCGGGAGTGGGCTTCTGAGCAAGCGAAGGTCCGCAGCCCGGAACCTCCAGCGAAGTTCCGCAGCCCGGAGCCTCCAGCTAAGGCCCGCAGCCCGGAACCTCCAGCGAAGGTCCGCAGCCCGGAGCCTCCAGCGAATGTCAGCAGCCCGGAGCCTCCAGCGAAGGTCCGCAGCCCGGAGCCTACAGCGAAGGTTCGCAGCCCGGAGCCTACAGCGAAGGTCCGCAGACCGGAGGCTACAGCGAAGGTCGTCTGCTCCACTCCAGTGCCAGAGCAGTCCGCTCCACTGGTGCCCAGTCCGGGGCCGGTCGTCTGCTCCACTCCAGTACCAGAGCAGTCCGCTCCACCGGTGCCCAGTCCGGGGCCGGTCGTCTGCCCCACTTCAGTGCCAGAGCAGTCCGCTCCACCGGTGCCCAGTCCGGGGCCGGGCGTCTGCTTCATTCCAGTGCCAGAGCAGTACGCTCCACCGGTGCCCAGTCCGGGGCCGGTCGTCTGCTCCACTCCAGTGCCAGAGCAGTCCGCTCCACAGGATCGGGCGTGCAATGGGGAGGCAAGGAGGAGGCTGCCTTCAATGACTACGTCAAGCCCGAGACCCGAGCCTCCACCAACAACAACCTCTCCAGTACTCTGCAAGTTCCCGCAAGTTCCCCACTTGTGATTGAATCGTTAGTTTTGTTTGTATAGTTCGTACATTTGAATTTTAGTAAATAAAACTATGTCGAACTATCGCTGCGCTGCTCCTTGGTCTCTCCCTACACCCACTCGTGACACTACAAGCCATTCTACCAGCCATTCTACCAGCCATTCTACCAGCCATTCTACCAGCCATTCTACCAGCCCTTCTACCAGCCCTTCTACCAGCCATTCTACCAGCCGTTCTACCAGCCCTTCTACCAGCCTACTTACCAAGACACACAGACATGCCAAATATGAGCTCCCCATGGCTGCACCCATATCCATTTCTAGATGAGTTGAGCTCATGTGTGTGTTCTTGTCCATTCTGGCTCCATTCTGGCCATGTTTATCATTATCAGGATTATTTGAGGATATAAATCACCAGAAGGAGCTGCTCTGTGCTGTGACTGTTCAGATTAACTAGCTCCTGCCAACTGGCCTCACACACATATCCATCCAATATGGCATATTACCCACTGATCGGCTGGGCAGCACTGTCCTCATTGCCTGACTCCTCCTCCCACATCTGACTCTCGAAACTGGTCCAGAAACACACACGCACACACGCACGCACGCACGCACATACGCACGCACGCACAGTCTCAGTCTTATCAGTGAAATTGTTTTTGGAATGGGGCTGATGGCAGGCAGAGGACAGCCACAGATGTTTGGCTACCAAAGTGTGCGTGTGAGTGTGAGTGTGTTTCCCATTCGTCCCAGTAATGATTGAGTTTCTGTCCTATCACAAACAAACATAAACCCCTGGTTAGTAAACAGTGGTTTCTGATTGTACCCAAACCAAGAATTTATTCACCCCAACCCCAGGAAAAAGAGACACTTGGGCCATCTACTGTTGCTAGTTCCCATTCACTCCCAAAAAAATGATTTTGAGTGACGGTCAAGTAGCTAGACACTGAAAGGGGTATCTAGTCCCAGACCAGGTGACCTGTCAACACGTGAACTCACCGAAGCAGCTGTGAATGAGATCAGTAGGTACTGGTCATTCTCATACATATCTGGAGGGGAAGAGAGAGAGAGTGTGTGATGGAGAGCATATTTATAGGCAGAGACAGGGTTATTACTGTAACAGTTCATGTCACTCCTCTTCTCTAGCATCTCACACAACAACCCTCACAACCACCTTCACAACCACCCTCACAACCACCTTCACAACCACCCTCACAACCACCCTCTCAACCACCCTCAGAACCACCCTCCAATCACAGGAGAGCAGCTCTCAAACCGC
This sequence comes from Thymallus thymallus, assembly GCA_023634145.1. Lineage (NCBI taxonomy): Eukaryota > Metazoa > Chordata > Actinopteri > Salmoniformes > Salmonidae > Thymallus > Thymallus thymallus. The sequence continues at coordinate 31,345,939 of CM042378.1, read as the reverse complement.
TTCAAACACACTCTGCCATGTCAGAGAAAGACACTGTGTTTGTGTGTGTATGTATTTTTTGTGATGTGTCTACTCACTAATTCCCTCCCCATCATCCCAGAACAGGGAACCTTGTGCAGTTCCATTGTTGCTCAGGACAACGATCAGCCCCAGAGGATTCTTCATACTGGGGGGGATGAAGAGAAAATCAGCAAGAGAGAGAGAGAGAGAGAGAGAGAGTGAAAGAGAGAGAGAGAGAGAGAGAGAGATAGAGAGAGAGAGAAGCTGATTGCAGACTGCTGAAGGACAATGATAAGTGTATGTCAACTGCAGTGCATTGTGGGGGTTTATTTATACCTCTTTCTAAGGACATACATTAATATTCATGCTGCAGAGTTACATCTGATCCCTCACCATTGTCTCCCTCCATCTGCAATGAATATCACATCTAACACACACACGCACACACACACACACACGCACACACCTGTAGTGTGTGTTGTTCTCTGGTCTCTGCCAGGGCAGGATGTATCCTCCTCTCACAAGGAGGTTGATGTGGTGGAGAGGTGTTGGCATGGTTACCATCTGGCCCCTCACCCCAACAGCCTTAGCCTGGACACAACATGACAACAACATAGATAATACAGCAGACATCCACATTTATTCTAAATGTATTTTTAACATTAATTTATACATTTACATGAATCACAATGTTTGTGTGTGTTGTGGCGCCTCACTGTGTGGAAGTCATAAAATAGGTTTTCTGGGACATAGCCCTCAACATCTCTGGCCCCCTGTCAATCAAATAGGGTCAAACAACACATCAAAAGATCCAGACCTGGACTTAGGATAAACATATCACAACAGAAAGCGCAATATTTAAAATACCTACTTCAGGACTGGGCTGATGAGCAGAGCAGGACCCCACAGGAACAATCTGTGGATGTTCCACGTCTTCCTGTCACTCACAAACATGCCAAAGGACACATTGATATCAAGGGAACATTGATACACACTGATAACAAGGGTACATTGATACACACTCATATCAAGGGTACATTGATACACACATATCAGTATTATATGTGAGTGTGTACAGGTAGGGTAGAAGTGTGTACAGGTAAGTTAGGAGTGTGTAGAGGTAGGTTATGGGGTGAATGGTCAGCCTGGTCTCAAATCTGTTGTGGAATGTATTGTAAAGTTTGAAAAAATTATTTGTAACTGTCTTCATTTTGCTGGGCCTCAGGAAGACTAGATGGTATTTGTAACTGCCTTAATTTTGCTGGACCTCAGGAAGAGTAGATGTGATTTGTAACTGCCTTCATTTTGCTGGGCCTCAGGAAGAGTAGATGTGATTTGTAACTGTCTTCATTTTGCTGGGCCTCAGGAAGAGTAGATGTGATTTGTAACTGTCTTCATTTTGCTGGGCCTCAGGAAGAGTAGATGTGATTTGTAACTGTCTTCATTTTGCTGGGCCTCAGGAAGAGTAGATGTGATTTGTAACTGTCTTCATTTTGCTGGGCCTCAGGAAGAGTAGATGTGATTTGTAACGGTCTTCATTTTGCTGGGCCTCAGGAAGAGTAGATGTGATTTGTAACTGTCTTCATTTTGCTGGGCCTCAGGAAGAGTAGATGTGATTTGTAACTGTCTTCATTTTGCTGGGCCTCAGGAAGAGTAGATGTGATTTGTAACTGTCTTCATTTTGCTGGGCCTCAGGAAGAGTAGATGCTGCATGAGCAGCTAATGGGGAACCATAAGAAATATACAAATACACAAGATCCAAGCACAGGAGGAAACAAGACTCTTTGATACAGTCCAGTTGAGGATTGTGGGTAAAGCCGCTGAGAGGCTGACAGAAGGCAGAGGACAGCTGTGGCCTACAGGACCCAACCATTACAAACATGGTTGGTGGGAGTGGAGAGAGAGGGAGAGAGGGAGGGAGATAGAGTGAGGGATTGAGTGTGAGAGAGAGAGTGTGGGTGGTGAACTCAGGCAGAATGAGATGCCTAAATATGTCAGATGTAGTTTATCATCTCCTCTCCTCCCCTCCCCTCCCCTCCCCTCCCCTCCTCTCCTCTCCTCTCCTCTCCTCTCCTCTCCTCTCCTCTCCTCTCCTCTCCTCTCTCCTCTCCTCTCCTCTCCTCTCCTCCTCTCCTCTCCTCTCCTCTCCTCCTCCACCCACTCACTCTCCCCCTACCGCCCTTTTACCAAAACCTACGCCTCTTCAGCTACCAAGAGGATGGTTGCTATGAATGGTAATTACATGGTGTGGGCATGTGTGTCTATGTGTGTGGAGACAGCAGACTGTAATACTTATTCATTAAAGATGTTCAGTTCAAAACAACAGTCCTCTTCAGTGAAATGAGACATCAATGCTTTGCTTCAATTCTGGAATATTGCATTGTTATCGAACTGAGGAGGAGAGAAAATAACTGGGGAAAAGAGAAAATAAATGGGGAGGAGAGAAAATAGATGAGGGTTGAGGGAGAGTGAGAGATGGAGAGAGAGGAGAGATACAGGGTGAGGGAGAGTGAGAGATGGAGAGATATGAGAGATACGGGGTGAGGGAGAGTGAGAGATGGAGACAGAGGAGAGATACGGGGTGATGGAGAGTGAGAGATGGAGAGTGAGAAGAGATACGGGGTGATGGAGAGTGAGAGATTGAGAAAGAGGAGAGTTACGGGGTGATGGAGAGTGAGAGATGGAGAGAGATGAGAGATATGGGTTGAGGGAGAGTGAGAGATGGAGAGATACGGGGTGAGGGAGAGTGAGAGATGGAGAGAGAGGAGAGAAAGCACACAGTAACCTCCGCCTTCCTCTTCTATTCGTATCAATAAATCGCCAAACATAACACCGCCACTCCATCGAGCCCGGACCAAACAGCAGGTTATCATTTTCAGCAAACACAGAAATGCTTTTGACAGTTCACCTATCACAGAGCCAAATAGTAGATAATGATAGGAGCATAGAAGAGAAGGAGTGAATGAGAGGAGTAGAGAAGAGAAGGAGTGAATGAGAGGAGTAGAGAAGAGAAGGAGTGAATGAGAGGAGTAGAGAAGAGAGGGAGTGAATGAGAGGAGTAGAGAAGAGAGGGAGTGAATGAGAGGAGTAGAGAAGAGAGGGAGTGAATGAGAGGAGTAGAGAAGAGAGGGAGTGAATGAGAGGAGTAGAGAAGAGAGGGAGTGAATGAGAGGAGTAGAGAAGAGAGGGAGTGGAGTGATACAGGTAAGTGACTGGGCCCATTATCTGTGTGTGTGTGTGTGTGTGTGTGTGTGTGTGTGTGTGTGTGTGTGTGTGTGTGTGTGTGTGTGTGTGTGTGTGTGTGTATTTCTACCTTAGGGAAGTAAGAAGGTAAGTAACTCTGCCCACAACAGGGGCTGAATGAGTCCAAATATGGAACAGACAGAGCAATGAGCTTAAACCTCTAGACAAAGGAGATGGTGGTGGACTTCAGGAGAACCAAGGCCCAACTGACTGCAGTCCCTATACAGTGGATGGATGTGGAAATGGTTGGGTCATACAAGTTCCTGGGAGTCCATATAGATAACAGGCTGGAATGGGCTGGTAACACCGGGGCTCTGACCAAAAAGGTCCAGAGCCGACTCTACTTTCTGAGGAGGCTCAGGTCCTTCAACGTGTGCAGTAAACTACTGCATACCTTCTACTAGTCTGTGGTGCCATCTTTTTTGCAGTAGTGTGCTGGGGCGCCAACATAAAGGCCGGTGATGCTTCTTGGGTAAATAAGCTGATCAGGAAGGCTAGGTCTGTATATACATATTCATGTACAGTTGCAATATCATATCACATGCAATATTGTAAGTAATTCTTGGACCTAACTTACGTAGTCATTCACTCAGGAATGCATATTAGTATCCTGTCAGTTGTATCTTTTTTCATTGTTTTTAGTATATTGAATGTGCAATACGTGCAGTTATCTGTAATTAAACCCTGTGCACTAAGGACTGTATTTTAAGGGAATTATTATTATTACCCTAAATTATATCATACACACATTTAGCTATTAAAGTATCTCTTCCTGTCATTTACCTGTACAGTTAATGTAACCATGCAAAATATTCACTTACCTGTTCATTTAACCATTCTGTATTTTAAGTAAACTATTATTACCCTCACTTATATCATAAGCACTTTTAGCTATTTAAGTATTTCTCTGCCATCGACCTGTATAGTATAGTTAACCATGCACCATCCACCACTGTATAGTGTCCAGACTTCTTGTATTTTTATACTTGTTCATACTGCCGCTCTATGTATCATTTATCGTTTATCTGTCTTTTGTGTATTTTCGATCTGGCATTTTGCACCTGACCTGTGTTTTTTTTGTAGCTGCTTGACAAATACATTTCCCCTCGGGGATCAATAAAGTATCTATCTATCTATCTATCTATCTATCTATCTATCTATCTATCTATCTATCTATCTATCTATCTATCTATCTATCTATCTATCTATCTATCTGTCTGTCTGTCTGTCTGTCTGTCTGTCTGTCTGTCTGTCTGTCTGTCTGTCTGTCTGTCTGTCTGTCTGTCTGTCTGTCTGTCTGTCTGTCTGTCTGTCTGTCTGTCTGTCTGTCTGTCTGTCTGTCTGTCAACACATTATGGTAAACTACTTCCCTTCCGCACCACTCATACCCACTTCCCTTCCGCACCACTCATACCCACTTCCCTTCCGCACCACTCATACCCACTTCCCTTCCTGACCACTCATACCCACTTCCCTTCCTGACCACTCAGACCCACTTCCCTTCCTGACCACTCATACCAACTTCCCTTTTGCACCACTCATACCCACTGCCCTTCCTGACCACTCATACCCACTTCGCTTCCTCACCACACATACCCACTTCATTACCCTTAAACCCTCCATCTTCTCCCTCTCTCTCTCACACACTCTCTCTCACTCTCTCTCACTCTGTTCTTCTGTCTATTTTCTCCTTGTTTAAACATCCATTTGAAAGCCATTATTAAATGATTGGGATTGAGTGGGGGGGCTCAGATCACCTTGAAAATTAAATTAAGCCCCACTCCTCTCTCTCTCTCTCAATTCTGAGAGATAGATAATAAACACGTTTCAAAGGAATATACACGTCAAACGTCATATTATGTCTATATACAGTGTTATAATAATGTGAATATAAACATATCAAATGTCATATTTTTTCTATATACAGTGTTATTATGATGTGAATATAAACATGTCAAATGTCATTTTATGTTTATATACAATGTTATAATGATGTGCAAATAGCTAAAGTACAAAAGGGAAAATAAATAAACATAAATATGGGTTGTATTTACAATGGTGTTTGTTCTTCACTGGTTGCCCTTTTCTTGTGGCAACAGGTCACACATCTTGCTGCTGTGATGGCTGACTGTGGAATTTCACCCAATAGATATGGGAGTTTATCAAAAATTGATTTATTTTCAAATTCTTTGTTGTCTGTGTAATCTGAGGGAAATACGTGTTTCTAATATGATCATACATTTGGCAGGACGTTAGGAAGTGCAGCTCAGTTTCCACCTCAATTTGTGGGCAGTGTGCACAGCTTGCTTAGGGAATTCTTCTCCAGGTTCATCTCTCTATAGATGATGGCTTTGTTAAGAAAAGTTTGGGAATCACTTCCTTTTAGGTGGTTGTAGAATATAATGGCTCTTTTCTGGATTTTGATCATTAGCGGGTATCGGCCTAATTCTGCATGCATTATTTGGTGTTTTTCTTTGTACAATGAGGATATTTTTGCAGAGTTCTGCATGCAGAGTCTCAATTTGGTGTTTGTCCCATTTTGTGAATTCTTGGTTGGTGAGCAGACCCCAGACCTCCTGGGTTCTATAACTGATTCAAGTATTTTTTGCCAGATCCTAATTGGTATGTTGAATTTTATGTTCCTTTTGTTTGCATAGAAGGCCCTTCTTGCCTTGTCTCTCAGATCGTTCACAGCTTTGTGGAAGTTACCTGTGGCGCTGATGTTTAGGCTGAGGTAGGTATTTGTTTTGTGTGCTCTAGGGCAACGGTGTCTAGATGGAATTTGTATTTGTGGTCCTGGGAACTGGACCTTTTTTGGAAGACCATTATTATTTTCTAATTGAGATTTACTGTCAGGTCTGACAGAATCTGTGCAGAAGATCTAGGTGCTGCTGTATGCCTTCCTTGGTTGGGGACAGAAGCAGATTCTAGTAGGATGAGGCCGGGTCCTGCAGTCTGTTCTAGTGCCCTCACCAATTTGTTGATATATTTGTTGAAGAGGGTGGGGCTTTAGCTGCATCCCTTTCTCATGTTTGTGTACTTTATATTGTTGTATATGTTTTTGCACTTGGTTCTTTGTTATAGTGTCAAAACGATTGGAGAAGTGGTTTACCCATACATCATCATTTTAGATAGATAACTCTTTGTGTTGTTGTTTGTTTAGTGTTTTCCAGTTTTCTCAGAAGCGGTTAGATTCTATGGATTCTTCAATTACATTGAGCTGACTTCTGATGTGCTGTTCCTTCTTTTTCCATAGTGTATTCCTGTATTGGTTTAGTGTTTCACCATAGTGAAGGCGTAGACTCTATGCTTTTTGTTGGACAGGTTTCTCAATTTCTTTGTTGTCTAAAAGGTATTGAATTTGTTGTTGCCTAATAATGTTTTTTGGTAGGTTTCTACACTACTTTCCATCCATCTACACCCCCAGTCAAACGTTTGGAATACATTCAAGGGTTTTTCTTTATTTGCAATATTTTATACATTGTAGAATAAAAGTGAAGACATTAGAACTTTGACATAACACATATGGAATCATGTAGTAAACAAAAAAGTGTTAAACAAACAAATTTAATATTTGACATTCTTCAAATAGCCACCCTCTGCCTTGATGACAGCTTTGCACACTTGTGTCACTCTCAACCAGCTTCAACTGGAATGCTTTTCCATCAGTCCTGAAGGAGTTCCCACATACAGCGGCCGAAATAAGTATTGAACACGTCACCATTTTTCTCAGTAAATATATTTCCAAAGGTGCTATTGACATGAAATGTTCACCAGATGTTGGTAACAACCCAACCCTGATCACCTGGTCGAGGCAAATTTATGGTGAAATGGTTGTCTTTCCACTTCCGTATTATGGCCCCAACAGTGCTCACTGGAACATTCAGAAGCTTAGAAATGCGTCTATAACCAATGCCATCATTATGTTTTGCAACAATTAGGTTGCGAAGGTCTTGAGACAGCTCTTTGCTTTTACCCATCATGAGATGTGTCTTGTGTGACACCTTGGCAATGAGACCTTTTTGTAGGCCATCAGTTGGGACTGAACCAGCTGATATTAATTTGCACTGACAGGGGGCTGGATTGCTTTTTAATTACTGATAGTTTTCAGCTGTTGTCTTGGCTTTCCATGCCTTTTTGAACCTCCCTTTCTTCATGTGTAATCTATCACAGTGCCATCCGTTTTGTTACCAAAGCCCCATATACTACCCACCACTGCGACCTGTATGCTCTCGTTGGCTGGCCTTCATTATATATTCGTCGCCAAACCCACTGGCTCCAGGTCATCTATAAGTCTTTATTAGGTAAATCCCCGCCCTATCTCAGCTCACTGGTCACCATAGCAACACCCACCCGTAGCATGCGCTCCAGCAGGTATATCTCACTGGTCACCCCCAAAGCCAACACCTCCTTTGGCCGCCATTCCTTCCAGTTCTCTGCTGCCAATGACTGGAACGAATTGCAAAAATCATTGAAGCTGGAGGATCCTATCTCCCTCACTAACTTTAAGCATCAGCTGTCAAAGCTGCTTATCGTTCACTGCACCTGTATATAGCCCTTCTGTAATTAGCCCACACTACTACCTCATCCCCATATTTATTTTTATTATTTTTCGCTAATCTTGCACTCCAGTATCTCCATTTGCACATCATAATTTGCACATCCTTCATTCCCGTGTTAATGCTAACCTGTAATTTATATCACCACTATGGTCTATTTATTGTCCTACCTCCGAACCTTATTGCATTTTTGCACTACATTTTGCACTCTGTATATAGATTTTCTATTGTGTTTTTTGACTATGCTTGTTTACTGTGTAACTCTGTGTTGTTGTTTTTGTCGCACTGCTTTGCTTTGTCTTGGCCAGGTCGCAGTTGCAAATTAGAACTTGTTCTCAACTGACCTACCTGGTTAAATAAAGGTGAAATAAAAAAAAATAAAAAAATGTGTTCAATACTTTTCCCTGTGTCATTTCACATTATTACACATAACTTAATTTCTGAACTTATTTGTTTTGGTTTCGTGGTGTGTATGGATTACTTGGGTTGTTACCAACATCTGGTGAACATGTCATGTCAATGGCACCTTTGGAAATATATTTACTGAGAAAAATGGTGACGTGTTCAATACTTATTTCACCTGCTGTATGCTGAGCACTTGTTGGCTGCCTTTCCTTCACTGCGGACCGACTCATCCCAAGGTTGAGGTTGGAACCAAAAATCTCAAATTTGGACTCCAGACCAAAGGACAAATTTCCACTTGTCCATTGCTCGTGTTTCTTGCCCCAAGCAAGTCTCTTCTTATTATTGGTGTTCTTTAGTAGTGGTTTCTTTGCAGCAATTCGACCATGAAGGCCTGATTCACACAGTTTCCTCTGAACAGCTGATGTTGAGATCTGTCTGTTACTCTGTGAAGCATTTATTTGGGCTGCAATCTGAGGCTGGTAACTCTAATGAACTTACCCTCTGCAGCAGAGGTCTTCCATTCCTGTGGCGGTCCTCATGAAGCTGGTTGAGAGAATGCCATGAGTGTGCAAAGCTGTCATCAAGGCAAAGGGTGGCTACGTTGAATATATAATATTTGTTTAACACTTTTTTGATCGCTACATGATTCCATATGTGTTATGTCCTAACTTTGATGTCTTCACATTTATTCTACAATGCAAAACCCTTGAATGAATAAGATTCAAAATTTTTGACCGAAGGGTGTATGTCATTTCTTAATATTGTGCAGTTCCTTTGGCTTTGATGCCTCATGATGCTGTGATCTGATAGGGGTGTCAGTGGGCTGACTGTGAACACTCTGAGAGACTCTGGGTTGAGGTCAGTGATAAAGTAGTCTACAGTACTACTGCCAAGAGATGAGCTATATGTGTACCTATCATAAGAGTAGTACTTGAAGTCATAAGAGTAGTACTTGAAGACTATGTACATACGCTGGGTCTGACAGAGCTGCAGGAGTTGTTTTTGTTGGTTATGTTGTCGTAGTTGTGTCTAGGGGGGCATATTTGGGAGGGAATACTCTCTCTCTCTCTCTCTCTCTCTCGCTCTCTCTCTCTCTCTCTCGCTCATACACCTACACAGAGGTACACACACACCTCGCTGTGTCCATCTTGTATTCCGACTCAGGAGCAGGGATATGTAGCCCGGGCAGATCGATCTCCTGACGGCGTTATTGGATTTTCTCAGATGTGTTCCAACACTCCCAAAGGTCACTTCTGGAACGAATGCCACTGCCACTATGTCCGCTAAGGCATAGCCACATCATTCAGTTTATGTGTGTGCATGTGCGGGTACGCTTGTGTGTTTGGCTCTTGGTTTCGAGTGACCTTATCAGTGGAGTGGAGTGTGTCAGTAGGTCTCTATTAAAATCATACTGGGGTTAGGGAGGGAGGGAGGGAGGGAGATAGACATAATATACCAATAATATGACATTTGACATTTGAAATGTCTCTATTCCTTTGTGGAGTGTAATGTGTACTGTTCATTTCTGATTGTTTATTTGACTTTTGTTTATTATCTATTTCACTTGCTTTGCCAATGTAAACATATGTTTCCCATGCCAATAAAGCCATTTGAATTTAATTTAATTGAGACAGAGAGAGAGAGAGAGAGAGAGAGAGAGAGAGAGAGGGGCAGAGACAGAGACAGAGATATATTAAGAGGGGGCAGACAGAGAGAGAGAGAGAGAGAGAGAGAGAGAGAGAGAGAGAGAGAGAGAGAGAGAGAGAGAGAGAGAGAGAGAGAAGGACTTGAGTTAGAGCAGGAGTTAACTTATAAAGTGTTTTCATCGACTGCAGTGTCGGTTGTACAAAAATGTGTTTCCGTTACTACAGTAATATTTGTAGTGAAAACAACAGCAGAAGACAACAAACAAACAAACAAAAATCAATAGCAATATCCATGTAGAAGGAGACAGAAAGGAGAGTCACTTACATAAGGAATTCCAAATAGACGGGACTGCATCACTCCTGTTAAATAGACAGAACAGTCAATACATAGACAAACACACACCTATGATGGAGTTGTAGAGCTGATCCCAGCTGGCATTGTTGTCTCCCAGCCAGTGTCGAGCCCAATTCCCACTAGAGGGGTCAGTAGACCTGGTCACCACTATCCCACTATTCCCTGTCACACTCAGCAAGGCATTGGAGGAGGGGAGAGGGGGAGGAGAGGTCAGATATCTGCCCACAGTCTAGCTCAGGTCAACCTATTTCATGTGAACAGGCACGTAGGCACATTGGTTGGAGCTGCTAATGAATAGTCTAGTTGCTGTACCTAGTAGGATAAGAGTCATACCAAAGACTGATGCATCTCTGCTTGGCATTCAACATTAAGGAGATGGATTGGGGGTAAGGTCCTGTGATAGACTAGCGTCCTTTCTAGGGTGTGTACTTATCTGTCCAGGGTGTTTACTTAATGTCCTCGTGCTCCCAGACCTTAGAGCTGCTTTTGACACCATCGACCACCATATTCTTTTGGAGAGATTGGAAACCTTAATTGGTCTACACAGACAAGTTCTTGCCTGGTTTAGATCTTATCTGTCGGAGAGATAACAGTTAGTCTCCGTGGATGGTTTGTCCTCTGACAAATCAATTGTAAGTTTCGATGTTTCTCAAGGTTCCATTTTAGGACAACTATTGTTTTCACTATATATTTTACCTCTTGATGATGTCATTCGGAAACATAATGTTAACTTCCATTGCTATGTGGACGACACACAGCTGTACATTTCGATGAAACATGGTGAAGCCCCAAAATTGCCTGCCCTGGAAGCCTGTGTTTCAGACATAAGGAAGTGGATGGCAGCATGTGTTTTACTTTTAAGCAAAACAGAGAAACTAGTTCTAAGCCCCAAGAAACAAAGAGATCTGTTTTTGGATTTGACAACTAATCTTGATGGTTGTACAGTCGTCTCCCCAAAAAATTGTGATTACCTCGGTGTTACTCTGGACAGTGATCTATCTTTTAACGAACATATAAATAATATTTCAAGGACAGCTTTTTTCCATCTTCGTAACATTGCAAATATCAGAAATGTTTTGTCCAAAAATTATGCAGAAAAGCAAAACCATGCTTTTGTCACTTCTAGATTAGATTACTGCAATACTCTACTCTCCGGCTACCCGGATAAAGCACTAAATAAACTTCAGTTAGTGCTTAACATGGCTGCTAGAATTTTTACTAAAACCAAAACATTTGATCACATTACTCCAGTGCTAGCCTCTATACCCTGGCTTACTGTTAAGACTAGGGTTGATTTCAAGGTTTTACTGCTAACCTAAAAAGCATTACATTGGCATTCTCCTACTTATCTCTCAGATTTGGTCCTGCCGTACATACCTACATGTACGCTACGGTCACAAGACGCAGGCCTCCTTATTGTCCCTAGATTTTCTAAGCAAACAGCTGGAGGCAGGGCTTTCTCCTATAGAGTTCCATTTTTATGGAATGGTCTGCCTATCCATGTGAGAGACGCAGACTCCGTCTCGACCATTAAGTCTTTACTGAAGACTCATCTCTTCAGTATGTCCTATGATTGAGTGTAGTCTGGCCCAGGGGTGCAAGGGTGAACGGCAAGGCACTGGAGCGACGAACCACCCTTGCTGTCTCTGCCTGGCCGGTTCCAATCTCTCCATTGGGATTCTCTGCCTCTGACCCAATTACGGGGGCTGAGTCACTAGCTTACTGGTGCTTTCCATACCATCCCTAGGAGGGGTGCATCACTTCCTGTCCGGTTTGTCGCCCCCACGGGCTTGTGCAGTGGAGGTGATCTTTCATGGGCTATACTTAGCCTTGTCTCAGGGTAGTAAGTTGGTGGTTGTTGATATCCCTCTATTGGTGTGGGGGCTGTGCGTTAACAGAGTGGGTGGGGTTAAATCCTGCCTGGTTGGCCCTGTCTGGGGGTATTGTCGGGGTATTGTCGGAAGGGGCCACAGTGTTTCCTGACCCCCCTTGTCCCTGTCTCAGCCTCCAGTATCTATGCTGCAATAGTCTATGTGCCGGGGGGCATAGATTGATAGATAGATGGTTCAGTTAGTTAAATCTGTTGTTATTTTGCGGTGTCTTGTGTGGTCGTGCTGCCTTTCTAGGGAGTTTTTCCTAAACACCATGCTTCTACATCTGCATTGCTTGCTGTTTGAGGTTTTAGGCTGGGTTTCTGTATAGCACTTTGTGACATCGGCTGATGTAAAAAGGGCTAAATACAAAATCACACTAAAGGTTAACAACACACCGTGTCTGTGCGTGTGATTTCACTCACAATCCATCAAACTTCATGGTTTTATTGTAGAAATATGCAATCTCCCGTTGCTGTAGGCTTCATGAAGAAGTCTGGGAACACTGCATAGGACTTGTAGATCTGAGATTGGCCAGAGATCACAGGACCAAGAGATAGAGCGTTAAGATAGCAATTGGACTTTAAAACAGGAAGTGCCCTGTCAGGCTCTGTGATTAGCTAGTTGATGTATTAACAGGAAGTTAAACATAACTCTACTTGCGTGCCCCAACCTACAGACTCGTTGACTACAACACCAGGCCACACCTACAGCAGATAGAAAAGACAGCTTTGGTAGAGTTTAATGGAGACATTTAGTAGAGTTTTAATACAAAACAATTAGTAAAGTTTTCTTTCGATCAACTTCGGACTCTCTCTCTGTCCCCTTCTCTCTCTGTCCCCCTCTCACTCTGTCCCCCTCTCTCTCTGTCCCCCTCTCACTCTGTCCCCCTACCCCTCTCTCTCTGTCCCCCTCTCTCTCTGTCCCCTTCTCTCTCTGTCCCCCTCTCTCTCTGTCCCCTTCTCTCTCTGTCCCTTCTCTCTCTGTCCCCCTCTCTCTCTGTCCCCTTCTCTCTCTGTCCCTTCTCTCTCTGTCCCCTTCTCTCTCTGTCCCCTTCTCTCTGTCCCCTCTCCCTCTCTCTCTGTCCCCCTCCCCCTCTCTCTCTGTCCCACCTCTCTCTCTGCCCCCCTCCCCTCCCCCCCTCTCTCTGTCCCCCTCTCTCTCTGTCCCCCTCTCTCTCTGTCCCACCTCTCTCTCTGTCCCCCTCCCCTCCCCCTCTCTCTCTGTCCCCCTCTCTCTCTGTCCCCCTCCCCTCCCCTTCTCTCTCTGTCCCCCTCTCTCTCTGTCCCCCTCCCCCTCTGTCCCACCTCTCTCTCTGTCCCCCTCCCCTCCCCCTCTCTCTCTGTCCCCCTCTCTCTCTGTCCCACCTCTCTCTCTGTCCCCCTCCTCTCCCCCTCTCTCTCTGTCCCCCTCTCTCTCTGTCCCCCTCTCTCTCTGTCCCACCTCTCTCTCTGTCCCCCTCCCCTCCCCCTCTCTCTCTGACCTCCTCTCTCTCTGTCCCCCTCTCTCTCTGTCCCCCTCCCTCCCCCTCTCTCTCTGTCCCCCTCCCTCCCCCTCTCTCTCTGTCCCCCTCCCTCCCCTTCTCTCTCTGTCCCCCTCTCTATCTGTCTCCCTCCCTCCCCCCTTCTCTCTGTCCCCCCCTCTCTCTGTCCCCCTCCCTCCCCTCTCTCTCTGTCCCCCTCCTTCCCCCTCTCTCTCTGTCCCCCTCCTTCCCCCTCTCTCTCTGTCCCCCTCCTTCCCCCTCTCTCTCTGTCCCCCTCTCTCTCTGTCCCCCTCCCTCCCCTTCTCTCTCTGTCCCCTTCCCTCCCCCTCTCTCTCTTTCCCCCTCCCTCCCCTTCTCTCTCTGTCCCCCTCTCTATCTGTCCCCCTCCCTCTCCATCTCCCCTTACTTTCCCCCAGACGATGTCATTGCTGAGGTCCTTGGGCCATTTTATGAATACGTCTTCTACTACTGTCAAAGGCAGAGTAGGGCGCTGTCTCATTGGTAGAGATGGCAAGGTCCTGCACGCATGCACGCAAACACACACAATGTTTTAAATGTATTATTATATGTTTCATATTACATATTGTACCAGTATGAAGATGAATCTCATGCCCTCTCCTTTCATGCGGTCCACCAGGGCTGGTAGACCCTGGAACAAAGTCCAGCTGGCACTCCATGTAGTGTATGTCTGCATACTGTATGTCCTAATAGGAGGTAGAGGGCATGGGTTAGTCTATGTCTGCATACTGCGTCTTAATAGGAGGTAGAGGGCATGGGTTAGTCTATGTCTGCATACTGCGTCTTAATAGGAGGTAGAGGGCATGGGTTAGTCTATGTCTGCATACTGCGTCTTAATAGGAGGTAGAGGGCATGGGTTAGTCTATGTCTGCATACTGTATGTCCTAATAGGAGGTAGAGGGCATGGGTTAGTCTATGTCTGCATACTGTATGTCCTAATAGGAGGTAGAGGGCATGGGTTAGTCTTTGCCTGCATACTGCATGTCCTAATAGGATGTAGAGGGCATGGGTTAGTCTTTGCCTGCATACTGCATGTCCTAATAGGATGTAGAGGGCATGGGTTAGTCTTTGCCTGCATACTGCATGTCCTAATAGGATGTAGAGGGCATGGGTTAGTCTTTGCCTGCATACTGCATGTCCTAATAGGAGGTAGAGGGCATGGGTTAGTCTTTGCCTGCATACTGCATGTCCTAATAGGATGTAGAGGGCATGGGTTAGTCTTTGCCTGCATACTGCATGTCCTAATAGGATGTAGAGGGCATGGGTTAGTCTTTGCCTGCATACTGCATGTCCTAATAGGATGTAGAGGGCATGGGTTAGTCTTTGCCTGCATACTGCATGTCCTAATAGGAGGTAGAGGGCATGGGTTAGTCTTTGCCTGCATACTGCATGTCCTAATAGGAGGTAGAGGGCATGGGTTAGTCTTTGCCTGCATACTGCATGTCCTAATAGGATGTAGAGGGCATGGGTTAGTCTTTGCCTGCATACTGCATGTCCTAATAGGAGGTAGAGGGCATGGGTTAGTCTTTGCCTGCATACTGCATGTCCTAATAGGAGGTAGAGGGGCATAGGTTAGAGGCCTAGGAAATGTAATTACTGGTGCCGACAAGGGTGCTGGAGATAAGAATGCTTAACAGAAACAAGGATGTTTAATATAGGTAGACTGAATTGTAGGGTGTGAAGTAAGGGTACTTCAGTTGAATGTACTTAGAGGAGCACCAAGCTATTTATAATGACAAATGGTGTTGTAGGGTGTTGAGTAAGGGCACTTGTTTGAAGGGCATAATTTAAGGGTGCTTACGTAGGGTATTTCTGCTGCTCTCATGTCTGTGTTGAGCTCTGGTATCTCAGTGTCGTTGGCGTATCCATAGCGACAGAGCTGGAACCTAAGGGACCAATAGGCAGAGAGCACAGGATGGCCATTCAGCTGATGGAAATAAACAAAGAAGTGAAAATATTTAAGAAAGTTTACTTTTGGTTGAGAGATGTCTATAACAAGTTGTTGTTTGTGGGCTTTGTTGTGTATTTGTCTGAGGTTGTATGTATGTGTGTGTGTGTGTGTGTGTGTGTGTGTTTAGATTGGCTAGATGAGGGAGCAATGAAGCGTAAATGTCCCAGCTGCTGTAGTCCATCAGGAGGGGCACAGAGCCAGACAAAACACACACACCCTCCCCCAGACACACACACACACGCAGACTTATAGCGGTATATCCTTCCACCACCAGTTCTGGGGTGGGTCCCATCACTGAGTAGAAGTCCAGTTCTCGGGTGGGTCCCATCACCATGTAGAAGTACAGGATGCCCACAAGGGTACAATAGGTCAGGGATGGGGTTGGCTGGAAGGAAACATTTAGTATCAAATGTTAAAGGTCAGTGAATGTAAATGTTTAGATAAAATCACATAAGGTCAACAAAGGACCATCTTAATTTCTATTACAGGATGCCAGAATGCCCATGAACTAGTTAGAAAGAGGTTGTTTGAGACTGGAGTTAGAAAATGGTTGTTTGAGACTGGAGTTAGAAAAGGGTCGTTTAAGACTGGAGTTAGAGGCACATTTGTGTGTTTGAGTAGTGCTTTGTCTTACCTGACCAAACTGTGTGTCTAAGAGAGAGAACAAGGGATAAAGAAAGAGAAAGAGAGAGACAGAGAAGTGCTATAACTGTATGAGCATCCCTCTCTGTGGTGTGAGCATGTACAACTTTGATGTTCTGTCTCTGAACCAACAAGGTTCAAAGTTTCACTCCCAATGAGATTTCCACAAGCTCATTAATACAACACATTGTGCATGCGTTTTTTTGGTGTGTGCATGTGTGTGTGGGGGACCGAGAGAGAGAGGGAGAGAGAGATAGAGAGAGAGAGAGAGAGAGAGAGAGGGGGGGGAGGGAGGGAGGGAGGGAGAGAGAGAGAGAGAGAGGAGAGAGAGAGAGAGAGAGAGGAGAGAGAGAGAGAGAGAGAGAGAGAGAGAGAGAGAGAGAGAGAGAGAGAGAGAGAGAGAGAGAGAGAGAGAGAAAGAGAGAGTGAGAGAGAGTGAGATAGGGCGAGAGCGAGGGAGAGAGGGAGAGAGAGAGAGAGAGAGAGAGAGAGAGAGAGAGAGAGAGAGAGAGAGAGAGAGAGAGAGAGAGAGAGAGAGAGAGAGAGAGAAAGAGAGAGAGAGAGAGAGAGAGAGAGAGAGAAAGAGAGAGAGTGCGAGAGAGTGCGAGAGAGTGCGAGAGAGTGAGATAGGGCGAGGAGGCAAGGGAGAGAGGGAGAGAGAGAGGGAGAGAGAGGGAGATAGGGAGAGAGAGAGGGAGAGAGAGAGGGAGAGAGAGAGAGAGAGAGGGAGAGAGAGAGAGAGAGAGAGAGGGGGAATGGAGTGGGTGTGTGAGAAGAGGGAGGCAGAGACTGCATGCTAATGCTCCAAAAGTTATGCAGTCACATTATAAGTCGGGGGGGGGGGTGCACTGTTGACACTAGATGAGTCACTATCTCTCTCTCTCTCTATAAGTAATGTAAGGGTTGTCTGTGCATACTGGTTTGGTGCAACCATACCAAGAACACTCATTATCAGGTACACCATGATTACTATCATTACTGCAGTATCAGTATCCAGTGTTATACCTAGGGACTATAATAATTTACGGTAGTATCAGTGTCCAGTGTTATACCTAGGGACTATAATAATTTACGGTAGTATCAGTATCCAGTGTTATACCTAGGGACTATAATAATTACGGTAGTATCAGTGTCCAGTGTTATACCTAGGGACTATAATAATTTACGGTAGTATCAGTATCCAGTGTTATACCTAGGGACTATAATAATTCACGGTAGTATCAGTGTCCAGTGTTATACCTAGGGACTATAATAATTTACGGTAGTATCAGTGTCCAGTGTTATACCTAGGGACTATAATAATTTACGGTAGTATCAGTGTCCAGTGTTATACCTAGGGACTATAATAATTTACGGTAGTATCAGTATCCAGTGTTATACCTAGGGACTATAATAATTTACGGTAGTATCAGTGTCCAGTGTTATACCTAGGGACTATAATAATTTACGGTAGTATCAGTTTCCAGTGTTATACCAAGGGACTATAATAATTCACGGTAGTATCAGTATTCAGTGTTATACCTAGGGACTATAATAATTCACGGTAGTATCAGTGTCCAGTGTTATACCTAGGGACTATAATAATTTACGGTAGTATCAGTATCCAGTGTTATACCAAGGGACTATAATAATTCACGGTAGTATCAGTATTCAGTGTTATACCTAGGGACTATAATAATTCACTGTAGTATCAGTGTCCAGTGTTATACCAAGGGACTATAATAATTTACGGTAGTATCAGTATCCAGTGTTATACCTAGGGACTATAATAATTTACGGTAGTATCAGTATCCAGTGTTATACCAAGGGACTATAATAATTCACGGTAGTATCAGTATCCAGTGTTATACCTAGGGACTATAATAATTTACGGTAGTATCAGTATCCAGTGTTATACCAAGGGACTATAATAATTCACGGTAGTATCAGTATTCAGTGTTAAACCTAGAAACTATAATAATTTTCTGTAGTATCAGTGCCCAGTGTTATATTACTGTAATATCAGTGGCCAATATTATATTACTGTAGTATCAGTGTCCTGTGTTATATTACTGTAGTATCAATGTCCCGTGTTATATTACTGTAGTATCAGTATCCACTCATTTAGCAGATTCTGTTATAAGGAGTGACTGAAAAACATTGTCCTATATCCTATCAGAACACCTGCAGCTGGACACTGGATACAGAAAGCATTTTAGCAACGAGGAATGTTGTTGTCTGGTCCAGAAGAGGAAGAGGATGTGACTAAATTCTAGAATTATATAAATTATACACCCCCAGTCAAAAGTTTGGAATATTACTCATTCAAGGGTTTTTCGTTATTTGCACTTTTTACATTGTAGAATAAAAGTGAAGACATCAAAACTATGACATAACACATATGGAATCATGTAGTAATCAAAAAAGTGTTAAAGAAATCAAAATCTATTTTATATTTGAGATTTTTCAAATAGCCACCCTTTGCCTTGATGACACTCGGCATTCTCTCAACCAGCTTCACCTGGAATGCTTTTCCATAAGTCTTGAAGGAGTTCCCACATATTTGGTTGAGGTTGGAACCATGAATCTCAGATTTGGACTCCAGACCACAGGACAAATTTCCACCAGTCTAATGTCCATTGCTCGTGTTTCTTGGCCCAAGCAAGTTTCTTCTTCTTATTGGTTGTCCTTTAGTAGTGGTTTATTTGCAGCAATTCGACCATGAAGGCCTGATTCACACAGTCTCCTCTGAACAGTTGATGTTGAGATGTGTCTGTTACTTGAACTCTGTGACGCATTTATTTGGGCTGCAATCTGAGGCTGGTGACTCTAATGAACTTATCCTCTGCAACAGAGGTATTTCTGGGTCTTCCATTCCTGTGATGGTCCTCATGAAGCTGGTTGAGAGAATGCCAAGAATGTGCAAATGTTCTGTCAAAAGGAGAGAGAGAGAGCGAGAGAGAGAGAGAAGGTTTAGGGAGAGTGGGGACAGGGAGAACTTAAATTGATGCATCAGATCAGAGAGTCCCAGGGTTCATTTGAGTTCCAACTCTATGGTGGCAGAGAAAGACTGGAAAATGAATTCCCTCTGTGGAGGAAGAGAGAGAGACTGGATACTGAGTTCACTCTGTGGAGGCAGAAATAGAGAGACTGGATACTGAGTTCTTTCTGTGGAGGCATAGAGAGAGACTGGATATTGAGTTTACTCTGTGGAGGACCGCTGGGAATGTCACAAGTCATTACTGCATGTTACATGACAGAGAGGAACGTGTTAATGTGTGAAGTGATGGCTCTGAGGTATGCCTCTGTCTGTGTCTGATGTGTGTGTGTGTGTGTGTGTGTGTGTGTGTGTGTGTGTGTGTGTGTGTGTGTGTGTGTGTGTGTGTGTGTGTGTGTGTGTGTGTGTGTGTGTGTGTGTGTGTGTGTGTGTGTGTGTGTGTGTGTGTGTGTGTGTGTGTGTCTGGGACCTCGTGACATTAGAACGTGACTTGATGGTGTGAGTCAGAAGAGAAAGGTTGTTAGCTCATCCACTAACAAGAACTGACAGCTAATGACGACACACACACACACACACACACAGACATACACACACACACACACAAACACACACACACAAACACACACACACACACACAGCAGAGGCTCAAGAGGGGAACATACACACTGAAGCTCCCTGTGGAGTTATCATAACAGCTCAGCAATAAAGAGAGAGAGAAAGACGAATGGACTATTACTACTGTCATGAATGTCCACCAGGTTAAACCACCAGAGAAGGACTGTCACGGCGATCCACAACCAGGACATACCGTGGTCATTCTTGTGCTTTGTTGCAACTTGAAGAATCCTTCCAATATTATCCAAATAGGTCAGATCAGGTTTGCAATGAATAACTTCAATCAGACCCCCTCTCACCTGTAGAGGGGGGAGGAAAGAACTAGTGGGGATTAACAGCTCACGCCCTGTTGTAAATCAAGGGAGAACTAGTGGGGATTAATAGCTCACGCCCTGTTGTAAATCAAGGGAGAACTAGTGGGGATTAATAGCTCACGCCCTGTTGTAAATCAAGGGAAACAAATCTCTCTCTCCCTCTCCAAGATTCACCAAAGGAATGTTCTTTGTACAACAGGCTTTCAAAGCAAATACTAGAACAGTATTTCTAACGTAGAATCTGGGGAATGTTTGGAGGCGATCTATATAACACTAATGTCATTTTGTTTGTTATTTTGTGATGTCATTAAAAATGTTATAAAGGAAATACTGTACCTTGGAAGTATACCCACTGCATGTAGGAAGTGTCCATCCTATGGGTTGTGCATGTAATATGAAGAATTATGAAAGTATTTTAAGATATGGATGTTATTTGAGAAGCTATAAGAGATAATTGTTTTCCAGAAACAAGTCTCTGCCCAGAAGTGAGGTCAGAGAGCGTCATCCTGCTGGGACCGCCCCTTTTCGAGCAGAGTGTATAAATTATGGTTAAAGAAATTAACTTAACAGACCAGAAAAGCGTGAAGCGGCAGCTACATGTTTAAAATGAGTTGAAGAAAATAAACTCATCCCCCTTAATTAGAGATAACAGTCTTCAGATTAATGTTAAAGTCACGTCACGACACTACCAAGAACTATAAAGAAACAAGAACAAAACAGAACCTGTAGAAGAAACACAGTGGAACCAGGAAATACCATCCAACACTAAACTGAGTGAGTAATGTTCAATCTGAACCTACTTTTGTAGACATGAAGTAAAAGACAATAATCTCAATGCAATTTGTTATATAAAGTTTAATAAGTAAGGCTACTAAGCTAACAAGCTGCTAGGACAGAACTTACCTGAACTGGCTGCAACTTCAATTAGCACGGAAGTGTGAAGTGAGGTGGTATGAAAACTCTTAAACGTAACAATGGCAGTAGAGTTCCCCCATGGCTTATCCCTGTGTAGAGGTCATTACAATACAGTACCCCATGGATATTAAAAATAACACTGCACGGAATAAGTACAAAAATCTAGACATTGAGGAAATTGAAACAACCTCAGTCAACGTGTACAAGTCTGGGACAGTAATGGTGCAGGGCATCCTCATGCAGTTCCAGCAGGACTTGTATGGGATCAAAGAGAAAGCACAGCAGGAAAAGCTCTCTCTCTGTAACTACTCCCCCCTCCTGAGTGAGTCTGATCACACTTCTCCAAACTGTCCTGCAGATGAGGATAGTCACCCCCACCCCCAACACTGAACACACCCAGGTCCCACTACTGCACTGCTCCTCCATCATTGAGAGGGATACATTCAAAGAGCTGGATATAGACATGGTGGAACTCAGAGAGATAGTCCACACAATCCAGACAGAACGAACCCACAAAACAGACCCCCCACCAACAATGCCCGGGGGGTAGAAGGTGGAGATGGACGGCTGTCTGAGAGAGCTGGCTGCCCTACGGAAAGAGGTGAGAGAACTTAGAGGCACACATGGCTCTGAAGGAAGAGGTGAGACAGCTAAGGTGTGACAGAGAGCAGGACACTTTCCCCAGAGAACAGCCCACCTTAGACCCGGACCACAACCTCAACACCAAAATAGGACAGACAACCCAACAGACCCCACCCCCACCTAACAGCCCCTCCCCTGATAGCCCTCTTGAGGACACACAAAAGCCAGAGATTGTGCTCATCATTGACTCAAATCGCAACTACATTCAAAGGATAAACTCTGGTGCCCAAACACTAAGCAGGCCCTGGAGTTGTTGTCAGAGGACAGCCACATCATAATTCACACGGGCACAACTGACATGAGGGCCCGACAGGAAAGGCTGGCCACAGCACTCAAGAGAGTGATTGAAAAAGCTACTTCCACTTTCCCCAACGCACAAGTGGTTATCTCCACCCTTCTACCACAAAAATACTTGTACCCTGCCACCATACAGCGGGTGAATCCAAGCATTTCGCAAGAATGTGCCTCAAAACCTAATGTCTACCTGGCCCACCACTCCACCCTGGACTTGAACAGCCTTTACGACCAGGTCCACCCCTACAAGGCAGCAATCTCAACTTTTGCCAGGACCCGTCCAGACCTGCAAGACCCCCTCCTGCACCAAGAGACCCGACGCCAAGAGGACCTACACCCAGACCACAGCATCACCAGCCACACCCCAGCCAGCTAAGACCACCCCAAGCAAACCCTGGTCACAACCTATATAGGCCTAAATCACACAAAACAACACTAGACACTATGGAACACAACGCTTTTACTATCTCATCCTGGATTATACAAGGTCTGAGGTCATCTGCCTTTTTCCTAAAGATCAGGAACCCAGACTTCATCAAATACATTGGAAATACAGACATTGTCAAAGTACAAGAAACATGGTATAAAGGAGACGGACCCACTGGTTGCCCTCTAGGTTACAGAGAGCTGGTAGTCCCATCCACCAAACTACCAGGTGTGAAACAGGGAAGAGACTCTGGAACATTTTACATCTGGCTAGAAATTAATAAGGAAATGATCTCAACAGAGAAAAAAGTCCTCATGTGCTACCTATATCCCCCCACTAGAATCCCCATACTTTAACGATGACAGCTTCTCCATCCTGGAGGGGGAGATCAACAATTTCCAAGCCCAGGTACAAGTTCTAGTCTGTGGCAAACTAAATTCTAGAACCGGACAAGAACCTAACACCCTCAGCACACATGGGGACAAACACCTACCTGGAGGTGACAGCATTCCCTCCCCCATATGCCCCGCTAGGCACAACTACGACAACATAACCAACAAAAACGGGTCACAACTTCTGTACCTCTATCGGATGCTGGATATGTACATAGTCAAAGGTAGGCTTCGAGGGAACTCCTATGATAGGTACACATATAGCTCATCTCTTGGCAGTAGTACTGTAGACTACTTTATCACTGACCTCAACCCAGAGTCTCTTAGATCGTTCACAGTCAGTCCACTGACACCCCTATCAGATCATAGCAAAATCACACTTCACTTGAACAGAGCTATGCTCAATCGTGAGGCATCAAAGCCAAAGGAACTGAATAATATTAAGAAATGCTATAGATGGAAGGAAAGAAGTGTGGAAATCTGTCAAAGAAAATATTAGGGGTTGATGGTATCCTAAATGAAATGATAAAATATACAGACCACAAATTCCAATTGGCTACAGTATACTTAAGCTCTTTAACATCATCCTCAGCTCTGGCATATTTCCCAAAATTTATAACCAAGAACTTGTTGATTTAAAAAAAGCTTTCGACTCAATTTGAATTTGAGGGATTGCTATACAAATTGATGGACCTTCTGCACTGATTATGTCAGACCTGGGACCTGACAGTAAATCTCTGTAAGACAAAAATAATGGTATTCTAAAAAAGGTCCAGTTGCCAGGACCACAAATACAAATTCCATCTAGACACCGTTGCCCTAGAGCACACAAAAACTATACATACCTCGGCCTAAACATCAGTGCCACAGGTAACTTCCACAAAGCTGTGAACGATCTGAGAGACAAGGCTCACTTTTGTTTAATATCTATTTCACTTGCTTTTGGCAATGTAAACATATGTTTACCATGCCAATAAAGGCCCTTAAATTGAAATTCAGAGCGAGAAAGAAAGATGTGTGCCATGTGACAGTAACTGAGTCATTGCAGTCTGTTAATCTTAAGATGGATCCTTAAAATGCAGCAGGTGTGCACAGTGGTATTTGAGCTCCACTTGGAGAGTGTTTATTTCCGGAGATTCCGGTCTTCCACTGCTTCGGAGTTTAGCGTTCCACTTGTGATGTCGAAGCTCCAGCCGGAAGGCTGCTCTGTCACCATGGTAGTGGTGTAACCATAGTCCTCAGGGTAGTAACACCACAGGACACCTTCAATGATAGATGTATGGTCAGGAGAGAGACATTAAAAGTATCAACATTTGTGTATTGATTAAATACATTTGTGTGTGCGTGCGTGCGTGCGTGTCTGACCCACCTCCCAGATGCAGCCCCTGGCCTTACACTTGATCTAATCACTATTGACCTCTGGGTAGCAGTCCAAGCGCTGGGTCTCTGGCATGACCTGGTCCCATCGCACTGTGTAGTTCTGACACAGGAAAAGATCCAAACCTCTCAGAGGTGAAAGAAGGGGGAGGTAGGGGAGAGAGGGGGAGTGAGATGGGTTGGGGGACAAGAGGGGAGGTGAAAGAAGGGGGAGGTAGGGGAGAGAGGGGGAGTGAGATGGGTTGGGGGACAAGAGGGGAGGTGAAAGAAGGGGGAGGTAGGGGAGAGAGGGGGAGTGAGATGGGTTGGGGGACAAAGTGAGAGAGAGAGCATAATATAAAGTATAAAGTAAAATGCGTATATGATAGAACGTGTGAAAGGAAGGCCTTTACAGGTTTTATTTATTCTTTAGTTTTATTTTTTATTTTGCTACAGTCGAACTATAACAGTTCAGGATTATGGATTTTATGGATTTTATCGCAGCTGAACGTCGACAGGAGTCGTCAACTGTTATTGTTTACAACAGAGCCCAGCTCCTGGATTTAGCCCACGCAGCGCTGCTGCTCCCCAGGGAAAAGTTTGATATTCCGGACGAATTGAAAAGACGACGCCGTGGATGCAGGGCGGGATTGAAATGTAAGGCAAAGCGGAGGAGGTTCAAGTACAAGCCGGTTATACCGTCTATTATTATGGGCAATGTGAGGTGTCTACATAACAAGATGGATGAGTTGGCGGGACTTGTTCGTGGACAAAGGATTTATCGGGAAGCTAGCCTAATGTGTTTTACTGAGACTTGGCTGAACGATAACATCCCCATACAGAACGTCACTATCGACGGTTTCCAGACCATCACAGCGGACAGGGATCGCGTCTCTTCCGGTAAGAGTAAGGGTGGTGGGCTGGCTTTATTAGTTAACAACAGATGGTGTCATCCGAACCATATTACTCTTAAGGAAAAGTTTTGTAGCCCGGACATTGAACTGCTAGCCGTTAGCCTGAGACCCTACTATCTACCTAGGGAATTCACGGCGGCCATTGCTGTTATTGTTTACATCCCGCCCTCTGCTGACGCAAACGCAGCGTGTGACGTCATCCACTCTGTTATCGCGAGGTTACAGACAGCGCATCCCAGTGCTTTCTTTGTAATTTCGGGGGATTTTAACCATGCAAATTCTCTCTTCCACGCTGCCCACGTTCAAACAGTTCGTGAAGTGCCCAACCAGGAATAATAAAACTCTGGACTTGTTATATGCTAATGTGAAGGATGCATACAACTCCACTGCACTCCCTCCCCTCGGTAGATCGGATCACAACCTTGTCCACCTCACCCCACTCTACAGGCCTATGGTCCAACAGCAGCCTGCAACCACCAGGACTATTAGGAGATGGTCCCCGGAGGCGAATGAGGCCCTACAGGACTGCTTTGAAACAACAGACTGGGATGTGTTCTGTGAGGCTCATGGGGAGGACATCGATGGACTCACTGACTGCATAACAGACTATATTAATTTTTGTGTAGACAACACTGTACCCACCAGGAAGGTACGCTGTTTCCCAAACAATAAACCCTGGGTCACCAGCGACCTGAAGGCCCTGCTGAATGAGAAGAAGAGGGCCTTCAAGGAGAAGGACAAGGACAAATTGAAATGCATCCAGAGGGAGATGAAGTTGCGGATTGCTGAGGGGAAGAGAGTGTATAAGGAGAAGATGGAGGACAAGCTGAGGCAGAGCCAGGTGAGAGAGGTGTGGAAGGGTATGAGAAATATCACTGGCTTCAAAAAGTCAAACAGTGGGCAGACGGAGGGGACCCAGGACAGAGCCAATGAGCTGAACCAATTTTTTAACAGGTTCGATACTGGCCCTGTCCACCTCCCCTCCAGCTCCCCAGACCACACACCCTCACGGCTATCCCACCCCCACTTTGCTCACAGCACCTCTGCTGAGACAGTCAGTGACCCCACCTCCGCCCCTGCCCCCCCTGGACTGATCCTCAACACCCCCCTTCCCCCCACCTCCCTACCTGGGCTGGCTTTCACCACCAACCAAGTGAAGAGAGAGCTGGAGAGACTACACCAGTGGAAAGCGGCAGGCCCCGATGGCATCAGCCCAAGGGTGCTGAGGGTCTGTGCTGACCAACTGTGTGGAATACTCCAGCGTCTTTTCAACCTTAGCCTGAGCCTAGAAAGGGTCCCTGTGCTGTGGAAAACATCCTGCCTCGTCCCAGTGCCCAAGAAGGCACACCCCACTGTCCTGAATGACTTCAGACCTGTAGCGCTAACATCCCACATCATGAAGACCCTGGAAAGGTTAGTCCTCGCTCACCTCAGACCCCTGGTGTGTTCATCAATGGACCCCCTGCAGTTTGCATACCAGCGCAACATCGGGGTGGATGATGCAATCATCTACCTTCTGCAGAGGGCCTACTCTCACCTGGACAACGCAGGTTGCACTGTGAGGGTCATGTTTTTTGACTTCTCCAGTGCCTTCAATACCATTCAGCCCCTGCTACTGGGTGAGAAGATGAGGAGGATGAAAGTGGAAGCACCCTTAGTCTCCTGGGTCACGGACTACCTGACCGGTAGGCCACAATTTGTGCGACTACAGAGCTGTGTGTCAGAACGGGCAGTTAGCAACACAGGGGCCCCCCAGGGTACGGTCCTGTCCCCCTTCCTGTTCACCCTCTACACCTCAGACTTCAGATATAACTCTGAAACATGCCACCTACAGAAGTTCTCGGATGACTCTGCTATTGTAGGGTGCATCAGGGGTGGGCAGGAGGAGGAGTACAGGAGCACAATCAGTGACTTTGTGTTGTGGTGTGAGCAGAACCACCTTCAGCTCAACATCAGCAAAACTAAGGAGATGGTGGTGGACTTCAGGAGAACCAAGGCACAACTGACTGCAGTTCCTATAAAGGGGATGGATGTGGAAATGGTTGAGTCATACAAGTTCTTGGGGGTCCATATGGACAACAGACTGGAATGGGCTGGTAACACCGGGGCCCTGTACAAAAAGGGCCAGAGCCGACTCTACTTTCTGAGGAGGCTCAGGTCCTTCAACGTGTGCAGTAAACTACTGCATACCTTCTACCAGTCTGTGGTGGCCAGTGCCATCTTTTTTGCAGTGGTGTGCTGGGGAGCAAACATCAAAGCCGGTGATGCTTCTCGGGTAAATAAGCTGATCAGGAAGGCTAGCTCTGTCCTGGGGATGAGCCTTGACACTCTAGAGGAGGTGGCGGGGAGACGGATCCTGGCCAAACTGCTGGCCATCATGGACAACGTCACCCACCCTCTGCACGCTATGGTTATGACGCAGAGGAGCTCTTTCAGTCACAGACTGATCCCACCACGGTGTGCCAGAGAGCGCCACAGGAGGTCCTTCCTGCCGGCGGCTATGAGACTATATAATGCCTCACCGGGGTGCCGTGCCGTCGGCAACATAGATCTGGAACTGTTGGGGTGCTAGGACCTAGTTTAACAATTATGCATCCATCCGTGAGTAACTCTGTTCCGTCAGCACTCATCCACTCAGGACCTACTTATTCATACAGGTCTGTATATACATACCCATGTACAGTTGTTATATTATATCACATGCAATATTGTAAGTAATTATTGGACCTAGGCATTCACTCAGGAATGCATATTAGTATCCTGCCAGTTGCACCTTTTCTCATTGCTTTTAGTATATCAAATGTGCAATAAGTGCAGTTGTCTGTAATTAAACCCTGCGCACTAAGGACTGTATTTTAAGGGAATTACTATTACTAGCCCAATAATATCATACACACATTTAGCTATTATAGTATCTCTTCCTGTCATTTACCTGTACAGTTTGTGTAAACATGCAAGTATTCACTTATCTGTAAATATAACTGTATACCTAACTGTACAGCTAATTTAACCATGCAAAATTTTCACTTACCTGTTCATTTACCCAGTCTGTCTATTAAGTAAACTATTATTACCCTCGCTCATATCATACGCATTAGCTACTGAAGTATTTCTCTGCCATCAACCTGTATAGTATAGTTAACCATCCAACATCCACCAATGTATAGTGTACATATTCAGCCAACCACTCATACTACGCAATGTCCTTTTCATAGCTTTTTTTTGCACTCCAGATATCCTGTATTTCTATACTTTTTCATACTGCCGCTCTATGTATCATGTACCGTGTATCTGTCTTTTGTGTACTTTCGTTGTGGCATTTTGCACCTGCCCTGTGTTTTTGTTGTAGCTGCTTGATAATGAAATTTCCCCCCCGGGGGATCAATAAAGTACCTATCTATCTATCTATCTATCTATCTTACAAGGTTAGAGACTGAGAGGGATGGATATGACAGGCACACCTGTGTTTAGTCTTGAAGCTACTTCATCCTAAATAAATCACCTAGCAAATGCACTCATTGGACATGTGTGTTTGAGTGCAGTGAGATCTCGGACACATATACACACATATGAATGCATGTGCACACATAGACACACACGCACACAATCTCTCTCCCTCTATCACTCCCCAGCACAGAGACTTCCTCCTGACAGGTTATACTGTAGGTAACCCTTATCTGTCAGTGTCTGAGACTAACACTTTCACAGGGTTTGGGAGAAATGGATTTAAATTGTAGAATTGTAGAATAATAGTGAAGACATCAAACCTATGAAACAACACATAAGGTATCATGTATTAACCAAAAAAGTGTTAAACAAATCAAAATATATTTTTCATTGAGGACAGCTTTGCACACTCTTGGCAAAGCATGCAATTCCATGAGAGCAGCATTTATTTTTCAACTCGAATCAATGAGCCCAATCAGTGCTCCATGACAACAAAATCATAAACAGAGAAGGGCTGGCTAATAAGTCCTTAGTTTTGGGGTTATGCTCAAGTTAAACAATTTGGCTAATCTATGCTTCCATATTTCCAAGTCCTATTCTTGAAGATCAAGGGGTATAACATTTATTGGAATGACTGGAATTCTGAAAGCTCTCTCTGACTTTGGTTTTTAATGTAAATGTATAATTTAATAGTATTATTATATGTAGTAGAAAGTGATGATTTAGAAGAAGCCTATATAACCAACCCATAAATTAAAATGTAACATTCATATATGGCCAGCTATGCAAACATAACATTGATTTATCCTGCAATAGATGTCGTTCAATTGGTAACAGACATTTTTTTCTTCTATAAATGCCTCTTAAGGGTAAAGTAATCTAAAAGTAACTTAATGTAATCAGATTACGTTACAGAGTTTGGGTAATCCAAAAGTTACATTACTGATTACAATTCTGGACAGGTAACTTGTAACTGTAACGGATTACATTTAGAAAGTAACCTAACCAACCCTGCACTTTCATGCATAGCTACCTACCTACCTACATACTGTACTTACTGTTATGTTAGTAGCTACCTCTATCCTGACCATAATGTAGAAAAATTACCTCCATATTTTTTTCTGGAAGACTAATGAAATTAATGATATTCCTTTATCCTCTCTATGTTGGGCTTGGTATCTCTGAACTATCTCACTAAGGTGGGATAGATACAGAAAGAAAGGTTTTATGGGTGATAGGTCATTCTCTCAAGTCTCCCCACTCCACTGAATCTGTGAGAGTCATGTATCTTTGGTAGCAACAGCAGTGAAGGCATTGGTTACCTGCTTGTTGGTGTCATAGTTGAAAGGATGCACGATGATGTTGTTGCAGTGGGTAGCGCTGACAGTCGCGGTGGGACAGGAGACTCCAAGCACGGACATGTTCTTAAACTTCAGGTTACTATGGTCACTGTACCCAGCATGTATCACCTGGATGGTCAACACACCCTGTAGAGAGAGAACACACAGGAGGAGTAGGATGAGTTTACAACCAGACGCTGATCTAAGGTCAGAGTTACCTTGTCTTGATATTACCAATAACATCTTATTACATAGTTAGCAGAGAACTGGTACTGCATGAGAGATAGAGAGAGAGAGAGAGAGAGAGAGATGATAGGTGAATCGTAATAGCAAGTCTTCAGTGTCGTCTTATAGCATATTACCTTTGGCAGTCAATCACTTATCATAGGTAATGTCATCATACAGCTAACATCATATGTGACTCGTTTCAGGAAACTAGGCATATGTCACGCGTCACTACTGCACAGGAGAGGCATTTCAACGTAAACATTTAAAAAAATTAAAATGTGTTTTTTTGAAGAAATGCCTTCTGGAAGATCTGAACTTTCATGTGCCTTAATAACAAACTTGTACGCCATGTATAAATATTAAGAAAACAGTTAAATTACGAGACTAGTTGGTTTAGCCATGGAAAAAAACAGGAACCTTCCCGCTAGCCATGTTTGGCTGAGATCATGGCTGGGCTGGACATGCCGAGAGATGAGTTTGGATTGGTCTGCCATGTAGCACGCTTCTGTGTATAACATGAGCTAGTCAGTATGTGTAGGTAAACTGCACAAGTGTTGCACTCCACTTTCTGGAGGACCGAGTTTGGAAATCAGTGGAATACCTTGTGGAATTAGAGTATGATGGTTAAGGAGATGGAGAGAATTCTGGCGATTGATTGCAAATATGCAGAGGGAGTCAAAACGAGAACACACAGAAGGCTGTTGTATAAAACAACTGTCTCAGGATTACATCTTCAAACTAAAGGCAAATATGGCATCCATGACTGAGAGGGAGAAGCGTCCATCCATGTATGTGGGTAAGAGTCTAGCTAGCTAAATTACAGGTATTATAAGTTTCAGATTTTGTCAGAAAGTTGTTTTCATTGCAGGTTAAAGAGTACTGTTAGCTAGCTAACCATAGATGGCTGGCTCACTAGCTAAAGTTATGATCTTATATAATATATGATCTTTGTAGTAATATTATTTGTATCTCAAAGCCATTTGCATTGCTAGTTATAACCTAATGTTAGCTAGCTAGCTAACATTGAACCTGGTTGGTTAGCTACCTGAAGATCCATGCAGGGTAGTAACGTTATGAGTTGGGATTATGGTTAATTGTTTAGCTAGCTAACTATGCAAGTAACCATTTCACTACACCTTCTGTATCCTCTGCATGTGACAAATAAACGTAGATTTGATTTAATATAGTATGTGCTTACCAGAATATGACCTGCACCAAAGTCAAATCAGGATATAACGTTAGGCCAACGAGACAGTGTCCAAGTTCTAGAATTATCCGGTAGAATGCCCTGCTTTTATTTAGTTACACTCACAACCGTAAGCTATTTTCTGTAGTTAGGTCGCCAT
Source organism: Thymallus thymallus (assembly GCA_023634145.1). Classification (NCBI taxonomy): domain Eukaryota; kingdom Metazoa; phylum Chordata; class Actinopteri; order Salmoniformes; family Salmonidae; genus Thymallus; species Thymallus thymallus. Next base: position 31,314,559 of record CM042378.1, on the reverse strand, counting down.
TAACTTGCTGTGAGTTTATATTCCTGTAATAATGAAGACAAATTAGCTAAAGTGAAAACGTTGTCAGATATAAGGTCATTATTTGAACTGGCTAGCCAGCTAACTTAACATTAGCTAGCTAGCTAACAAGCTAGAAACTAACCAAAACATTGTTTAGAAAGTTGCTTTTAATTGCGTGGTTTGCTAGACTGACATATACTGAATTCATTTTTAAACTAGTGGGTTTATTGGTGTTACTTTGGACCATCAGGCTGCTGATGTCATGCAGCTTGTAGTTTTTGTATTTTTGGTTGTTTAGCACATGACCTCACATGTGAATCCTTAAAGAGATGGGTGGGACTAAGGCTTAAGAGGGTGTGAACAATGCTGAATGGATGTAGACAAAGAAGAACTCTCCAGTAGGTTTACCAAAACATTCAAGGGCCATTTTCTCAAGAAGGAAAAAAGAAGGATTACTTTCCCATTGTTCCTCAACTATAGTGTATGATATAACATTTTCTAACTCTCTGCTTTTATCCAATGTAAAAAACACAATTTCAAATGTTTCTACATAAGACTGAATCGAGACGGTCGGTCACATAACGTTACCAAGCACTTCAAAGCTGTATTGTTTGGCCCAAATACAGTCAAGTAATTGACCTCCAAACTGAGTGAATTTGCTAAAACTGATAGATTGTACAACTTCCCATGATAAGAGTTTCTCTGGGTGAGATCACAGAGACAAAGTAGATGATACGATTCTCTATGGCATAACAGGATGCCAGTAGACATACACAAAAACATGTATACACACAAACACATGACAGGATGCCGGTAGACATACACAAAAACATGTATACACACAAACACATGACAGGATGCCGGTAGACATACACAAAAACATGTATACACACAAAACCCACACACACACATGTATGCACTGACTAACTCCACCTGACGTTGTAGAAATACCTTGAGAGTCTCCGTCATCCCAGAATAGCTCTCCTGCTGCTCTGTTGTTTTCTTCAAGCGCAACGATCAGACCCATGGGGTTACTCCGACTGAGGGAACACACACACACACAGACACACACACACACACACACACACACACACACACACACACACACACACACACACACACACACACACACACACACACACACACACACACAGATAATGGGCCCAGTCACAGCTTTTTCAAGGAATTAAAATAAAGGGGGAAATGAACCTCTTTGAAGTCGTTTATGAATATGTATACCTTGTCTGTTTGTGATTGACCTTGCAAGCATTCGTGGGCGTGTGTACCTGTAAGAAGGTGTGAACGCAAGTCTTTGAATAGGTAAAATAGGTCCGCCCCTGATGTGTAAACCAAACTTGTCTGGTGGCAGGTAGATCAACATGCTGCTTACGAGCTGTCACTCACACTTCCTGATTGGTCAAAGGGGAAAAAATAGACTAGTTGAACAGCACAACATAAAGTATGCTGGGCAGAAGAAAGGGAAGAATAACATGTTCTTACTCAAATAGTAGATGTACCTCTATTGAAGAGAGAGATGGAGTGAGAGGTTGTGAGATTATAGTCCTAATGCTCCCATCTCTGTTCATTAGGGTATTCCTCCTTCTCATACTTAAATAGCTCACATTCACACTTACACACTACAGCAGCTCAGAGCCCTAAAAAGACATATTCCAAAGCACAATTAATTTCTAGCCCCTTAAGGACGGAATGTTCAGACCAGCCAAGGAAAATTTAGAGCTATTTTTCTCTCTCTCCCTCATTCTCTCTGCTCTCCATCTGGGATGTGGGGGTACTGTTTCTCATCTCTTCCAACCTCTCTCCTACTGATCCTCATCTCTTCCAACCTCTCTCCTACTGTTCCTCATCTCTTCCAACCTCTCTCCTTCTGTTCCTCATCTCTTCCAACCTCTCTCCTACTGTTCCTCATCTCTTCCAACCTCTCTCCTACTGTTCCTCATCTCCTCCAACCTCTCTCCTACTGTTCCTCTCATCTCCTCCAACTTCTCTCCGCCTTTTCCCCTAAGTTTTTCCCCTCTTTTCATCTCTCCTTCTTTCCTCTCCTGTCAGGTATCTTTTTTTCTCCTAATTGACCGCACCCCATCCTCCTCCCGCCCCCATTATCCCAGGGGGCCAACCAGGACAAGGCCCAGCAGCGAGTTGACCAATCTAAATGTTCATCTGCTCAGAAGCTCTTTACACCACAGTGTGACACCCAAATAAGGTCCCATGGGATCTCAACACCTCTCTATACAGGGCATCTGAAGACACAAAATAAATGTTTATGATATTAATTTAATTTTGGGTGTTTTATTTAACTTTTGTACACCTGTGGTGTTCCCGGTTAAAAATGACCAGTCATTAGAAATGAATGGGTGAGACTACAACTAGTGTATAAAAATGAGTTCAGGCACGTGCCCATTCATCCGATGACACACTTCCTCTCCCAGACCCCCACATGCATGTGTGTTTGAGCACACACACACACCTCACTCCCCTTCTTTTCTTCCATGGCAACCCCCATAGGAACCTTTCCCCAATATAATATTTCCCCCACGGGAACCACACCTGTTGGCATTCTCACAAACAAACGCAACATTGTTTCAATAATATGTAGAACTTATCTCGCAGCTCTGGTATATAAAGCTTTTTTTTGGCCTTGTTCACAATTCATTCTGTGGCAGCACAGTGACCAAACGATATTCTGTATGTGACGCTCTTGATCATATATTTTATCATGACACTGGTGAGGAGGAGAGAGGCCCTGACAATCACCTCCAGACCAACATAAAGAAGGCTAGAGGCCTCCCTATGGTCAGGACCTGACAATATGATCCAGACCAAGAGACAACTGATATGGAACAATCCAGTGATGAGGAAGAGGGTTGTTGTTACATTCCGGTCAAAGAATGGGAATTTGTCCTGGTCTTCATCCCCTTGGAGATCAAGCAAAGAGAAAGTAGAAATAGTTTTAAAAAGCAGGCAAAGGTTTTTATTTGGACAACGTTGTCTAAGTAAGAGAAACCTCTCCACTGCCCCTTGTGCCCCCTACTGCTGGTCAGGTGTATTTATGTGAATAATAGGTATGACGTGCAATGAATAGATTTTTATAATGTGAAATTAATATAGTAGATTTTTAAGGTTAGGTAAAAGTGCAGTGAATAGTACCACTTTATAGGATGTCAATATAAATGAATGTATATATTGTTGTTTGTCTTTTTGTCTTGTCTTATAATCTTTACATGTGTTATTGTTTTTACCATTGAGGACCACTTTGGAAACAAGCGTTTTAATTAATACTTTCAAGTGATATCCTCTGGGTCCACATTGTACATTTTGTTCCATATGTCTGTTACCCAAAATAAATGTAATTCAATTCAAAATTCAACCTGAGAGGAGAGGTCGGCAGTCAGCTGAAAATGTTATCAGGATGACCCCAGGGCCAACGAGATACGCCATATCCCGGGTTGATGACATAAAATCCTGTTTCGAACTGTTCCTGACAGTCAATCGAAACTATAGCGATAAACATGACCAACTTAGAGGGGAGACATTTACAGTCCAGTGTAGCTCGGATGGTAGAGCAAGGCTCTTGCAACGCCAGGGTTGTCGGTTTGATTCCCACGGTGGACCGGTATGAAAAAAGTATGAATGTTTATGCACCAACTAACTGTTAATTGCTCTGGATAGGAGTGTCTTTTAAATGACTGCAATGTAAATGTTTACAAAGACAACTGGAAGGAGGTAGACCGGACAGACATCTGAGTATACGTGGGGCTCTTGATTTTGGCTGGTGTGTACAGATCTAGAAACAAATCTACCACCAGTTTATGGGATACAGAGTCTAGTCGGGCCATTTTTCATGTCACTCCAGACATTTCACGTGTTGTCACGGGTGATTCGCTTCGACAACCGTGGTACAAGACCAGGCCGCCGTCAACAAGACTGACTTTGACACAAAGTAGTCTGTGATAAATCGCATAATATGTTTCATCTGAGTATTTGTTATAGTCAAAATAATCCATACATTGTGATTTTTTCAACTTCAATGAAGCCTACACGCCATAAATAGCAAATAACAGTTCAAAACTTGTAATGTTCAATAGAACTGAAGTTGATAAAAAGATCTAACACAACGTTAGGTGATAATATATGTAATTATTATGGATTTATAATCAGCTATAATGGGCCGGTCATTTTGGACCGGAACACAGAATTAATTAACATGAAACGAACACAACAGGAGGGTTAAGTGGAACCAGTTCAGAAAGAAAACCCAAGTATCACTGTGTATCACGCAGCTCATGAGAACACCGCAATCAAATTACGATCAGTGCCTACATTTTAGGGGTCACCCCAGTCACACTAGTTACAGTGACTTGCTCTAGCAGTCACACCTTAAATGTTGTACAATTATTCAGACTATTGTTATTATTCTTTGGAACCCTATTCCCTTACACAGTTTAAATAGAACACTTTCAATTTAACTTGCAGACTGGTCTGGATTAGCACACTTGTATGGCTACACTTTCGCTGGTTTTCTGCTTTGAGCAAATGATCTGCTAGCTCATTAGTGCGTACTGTTGCATGAGTCACACTATTAGCATCTGACGATTTGCAGCAGTAGATTTAGGCTCTGTTTATCAGCCATGTTCTAATCATGGGTCATATGTTTTACATGGGTGATCCTCCCTGTCAGTCCATCTTGCATTCTAGTATTTTTATTCTAGTGACGTATTCTGTCAAATGCTATCACTTCATTTTAGTCATCATGTATTAGTGCTGTTATTAATTCATTTTCTGTTGCAGTACTAGTTTAGGGTGGAAATCGTCATTCTGTGGTGAATGCTCACACATTCAACTGCTAGCTGATTTTCTTTGCTTCATTTTCTACACACGGTGTGCATAATGCCATGGCAGCCAATTTTATATTGTAGGACATGCTGGTTAGGCTCTGTATACATCACCTAGGTGACTGTTGCGCTTATTCAAGCATTGGCTGTTACTTTTTGTATCCTCTGCACAAAAGCCGCTATGGCATTGCCAAGAGCACACAGTGAGGTCGTGGTGAGTGACTTAGAGGCCAACACTAGCTATCCATTCTGCAGCATCTGCCTGGAGCATTGCAGTACGATGGCACGTAATTCTAAGATGGTAGTAAGCAAGTTTATGCACATTATCGTGCATGCATGCTCGTACATAGTGCGTATGCAGGCATCTTATAGCCTGATGCAGCTCACTGAGCTTGACTCATATCTACCAACTTTGTGCCCAAATGCTGTGGGCGCTACAGTCGAGCAGCGTGATATACAGTGCATTCGGAAAGTATTCAGACCCCTTGACTTTTTCCACATTGTAGATTACAGCCTTATTCTAAAATTGATTAAATTGTTTTTTTCCCTCATCAATCTACATACATACCCCATAATGGCAAAGCAAAAACAGGTTTTTAGACATTTGTGCAAACGTATAAAAAAAAACACGGAAATATCACATTTATATCAGTATTCAGACCGTTTACTCAGCACTTTGTTGAAGCACCTTTGGGAGTGATTACAGCCTTGAGTCTTCTTAGGTATGATGCTACAAGCGTGGCACACCTGTATTTGGGGTTTCTCGCATTATTCTCTGCAGATCCTCTCAAGCTCTGTCAGGTTGGATGGGGAGCGTCGCTGCACAGCTATTTTCAGGTCTCTCCAGAGATGTTCAATCGGGTTCAATCTGGGCTCTGGCTGGGCCACTCAAAGACATTCAGAGACTTGTCCCAAAGCCACTCTAGCGTTGTCTTGGCTGTGTGCTTAGGATCGTTGTCCTGTTGGAAGGTGATCCTTCGCCCCCAGTCTAAGGTCCTGAGTGCTCTGGAGCAGGTTTTCATCAAGGATCTCTCTGTACTTTGCTCCGTTCATCTTTCCCTCCATCCTGACTAGTTTCCCAGTCCCTACCGTTGAAAAATATCCCCATAAGATGATGTTGCCACTCCCATGACCAGATAATCTTGTTTCTCATGGTCTGAGAGTCTTTAGGTGCACTTTGGCAAACTTCAAGGTGGCTGTCATGTGCCATTTACTGAGGAGTGGCTTCTGTCTGGCCCCTCTACCATAAAGTCCTGATTGGTGGAGTGTTGCAGAGATGGTTGTCCTTCGGAACATTCTCCCATCTCTACAGAGGAACTCTGGAGCTCTGTCAGAGTGAACATTGGGTTCTTGGTCACCTCCCTGACCAAGACCCTTCTCCCCCGATTGCTCAGTTTGGCCAGGCAGCCATCTCTAGGAAGAGTCAGGATGCACCTGAGCTCAATTTCCAGTTTCTTATCAAAGGGTCTGAATACTTATGTAAATAAGGCATTTCTGTTTTTTATTTTAAATACATTTGCAAAAATGGCTAAAAACCTGCTTTCACTTAATCATTATGGGATATTGTGTGTATATTGACGATTTTAGAATAAGGCTTTACCGTAACAAAATGTGGAATAAGGAAGGGGTCTGAATACTTTCCAAATGCACTGTATTGTGCAACACGAATGGCGTTAGTCTAAACATTACTGGGTCTTTTCATCACTAGACCTATACTCACAGGAGTACAACATCATTTTAAATTGATACTTCTGCCTAACCCTAACCTTTCTTCCTCAGATTTTAAGTTATAACCTAGTGGGGAAGTTGGCGCTGTATAGCTGTGCGATGACTAATCGAGGATTGCTATAGTTTCAGCTGTGTTCAATGGGCTGTTGATACTAGCATTATCTAGCATGTGCTGGGCTTGCTAAACACCGACATGGTGATCAGTGTTGGCGATCAAGTGTTCATTTCCTCTTATGGGAAGGTCCGTTAGAGCTTATTTCAGAAACTTTTATATGCTTATTCTAGTAATCTATGGGGTCTATTTCTCTCGTTATCAGGCCATAATCTGTTCTTCTCTCATGGCTTACCGTCATATGCCATTAGACATTAGCTTTCAGCTCAGGTAGACTATTTGTAGGTCTAGGTTTTGACTATTAGGTCACTCTCACTGGAAGGGGAGGACCATCCTCCTCAGTGATTTTCATAAAAATCTAATTGTGAAACATTTAAAGATAAAACTATAGAAAATATATTCACGTCATGGTGTAGCAGAGGACAGCTAGCTTCCATCTTCCTCTGGGTACATTGACTTTAATACAAAACCTAGGAGGCTCATGGTTCTCACCCCCTTCCATAGACTTATTCAGAGCTCTGATATGTTGGAGGACGTCCTCCAACCTATCAGCGCTCTTGCAGCATGAACTGACATGTTCCACCCAATCAAAGGATCAGATAATGAATCTAGCACTGAAAGCATTGTAACAGCTAGCTAGTACTGCAGTGCATAAAATGTGGTGAGAAGTTGACTCAAAGAGAGATAAACACAATAGTTGAACAGTTTTGAACAAGAGAGAGATATCACTTTTCATTTATTTTATTTCACCTTTATTTAACAAGGTAGGCCAGTTGAGAACAAGTTCTCATTTACAACTGCGACCTGGCCAAGACAAAGCAAAGCAGTGCGACAAAAACAACAACACAGAGTTACACATGGGATTCACAAACGTACAGCCAATGCTCAAACTAGCACTGGTTTATTACCTCTCTTCCATGTTTCACTACGTGCAATAGCGACCACTGGCCACGACGGGTGATCCATTATTCATCACTGATGCTGGTAAACCAATGACAAGATACTGTTTTTCATCACTGCTCCATCTCCTCTGCTAACACTGCTGGCTATCCCCTGAGATATACGCAGCATCGGTGCTGATTCAACAGCCTTTCTATCTGTCCCTACATCAACACTGAGATCACAGGGGGTTGGTCCTCCGCTTCCTACGAACACGCTTCCTCCAAACACCATATTAGATTAACCTTTTACTGCAGGTGGCTGACTCAGGGGCAAACAGAGTGTTTCTTGGTAGTCTTAAACAAATCTACTTTGTAACAAAAGTATACACCTCACACTTAAAAAAAAGAAGGCACCCGTACCATGTCAGATATAGAGTTGAAATGTATTCCATTTTGAGTTTACATCCCAATATTATGCTTTATATTCAGTACATCACAGAATACTGAAATATAAAAAAAAAACATTTGACATAGGATTTATGGTGGTTTGTAAATTTTTGTTTATTAATTATAAAAAAATACGTATTAATAGCATTCCATCCATGAGGCCACTAGGTCATTTGACTGAAGGAAAGGGCCACATGCCAAGGGGACTTTGGATGCCCAAAAGTGATGAGTTCATCTGTGAGTTCCATGCCTTATATAGTTGACTATGTCGGCGTTCAACCCACAGCCAATAGCATTGCTTAGGTGATAATCGTAATAAAGTCCATTGCATATTAGCTACAGGTGGTTGGCTGGGTGCATTTTGCTTAGGTTGCTTGTTAGATACTCATGTAGGCCCACAGATCAGGCTGTTCATATAGTGCATATAGTTCAGCGAGAGCACCCAGCGTTATGTCTCTAGGGCAGCTGGGTACACACTGCTACTTTGGCAAGAAGGGCAGATAGTTCACATGTGCCAAGACTAAGCTCATCTTGCCTCAAGCGAGGGTACCTGGCGGTACGTTACAAGGGATAAGAGTTGTATGTGCCAAAATGGAGCTCATCTAGCCTCAAGTGAGGGTACCTTGCGGTCGGATACCAAGCAGTTGCCATACCAGGCGGTGATGCAACCAGTCAGGATGCTCTCGATGGTGCAGCTGTAGAACCTTTTGAGGATCTGAGGAACCATGCCAAATCTTTTCAGTTTCCTGAGGGGGACTAGGCTTTGTTGTGCCCTCTACAGGTGGTTGGCTGGGTGCATTTTGCTTAGGTTGCTTGTTAGATACTCATGTAGGCCCACAGATCAGGCTGTTCATATAGTGCATATAGTTCAGCGAGAGCACCCAGCGTTATGTCTCTAGGGCAGCTGGGTACACACTGCTACTTTGGCAAGAAGGGCAGATAGTTCACATGTGCCAAGACTAAGCTCATCTTGCCTCAAGCGAGGGTACCTGGCGGTACGTTACAAGGGATAAGAGTTGTATGTGCCAAAATGGAGCTCATCTAGCCTCAAGTGAGGGTACCTTGCGGTCGGATACCGAGCAGTTGCCATACCAGGCAGTGATGCAACCAGTCAGGATGCTCTCGATGGTGCAGCTGTAGAACCTTTTGAGGATCTGAGGAACCATGCCAAATCTTTTCAGTTTCCTGAGGGGGACTAGGCTTTGTTGTGCCCTCTTCAGGCTTACCACCATTATGTCATCAGCAAACTTAATGATGGTGTTGGAGTCATGCTTAGCCACACAGTCATGGGTGAACAGGGAGTACAGTAGGGGACTAAGCACGCACCTCTGAGCGGCCCCCGTGTTCAGGATTAGGCTGATGTCACTGGGCAGCTCGTCTGGTAGGCTGGTGCCACTGGGCAGCTCGTCTGGTAGGCTGGTGCCACTGGGCAGCTAGTCTGGTAGGCTGGTGCCTCTGGACAGCTCGTCTGGTAGGCTGGTGCCACTGGGCAGCTCGTCTGGTAGGCTGGTGCCACTGGGCAGCTCGTCTGGTAGGCTGGTGCCACTGGGCAGCTCGTCTGGTAGGCTGCTGCCACTGGGCAGCTCGTCTGGTAGGCTGGTGCCACTGGGCAGATCGCGGCTGGGCTTCCCTTTTTAGTCTTTAATAGTTTTCAAGCTCTGCCAAATCCGACGAGCATCAGAGCCGGTGGAGTAGGAAGTTAGGAGCCGTAATTGATGCTTTGTATGGGCAGTGAGCTACCATGGTGGAGCAGAGCCTATATTTTCCAAGACTTGCATTACTAATTGCTTGATAAATTGTTAAACATATTTCTAGGTTGCGTTTTCTTTCTGAACTGGGGTTTAAGGAGGTTATGCAGGCATCACAGCTGGATCTGAGTTCACTGGCAATCAAAGGCATTTGTAACAAAGGGATGGCGAAGGCAGCATCAAGCGATGGACAATGGCCTTTGATGATTGTAGGGGGAGAGACAGGAGTAATCGATAACGGAGGGGCTGTCCTTTGTTCACTGTCCTGCTGACAGACGGGAACACTGAGAGAACAGAGAGATGAACAGAGGGATGAACAGAGAGATGAACAGAGAGATGAACAGAGAGAAAGAACAGAGGGAACAAAAGAACAGAGAGAAAGAGAATGATGTGTCCTTGTCAAGCAGAGAGATAGTAAAGCATGCCGCCTGTGAACATCACCCATTCTCCTCTCTCTAATTTTAAAGCCACCGGTGACACCATCACTCATCCGCTCATTTGTTCCACTGGCCTGTCCTGTCCCATTTCATGTTTGACAGAACCCTGTCATTAGGGATCTGAGAGGCAATTATAAGAGGAGGAGAAGAAAGAGTGGATGGTCAAGAAGAACAAGTTTAATGTTTCAAGTTTTATTAGTTGTATGTATGAGACACACATGGTATACACCGTCCGATGAAATGTTTCTCGACAATGCAACAAAAAATATATATAGTTGTGGGTTCGATTCCCACGTGGGACCAGAGTGAAAAAATTATGAAAATGTATGCTCTCACTACTATAAGTCGCTCTGGATAAGAGAGTGTGCCGTAGGACTCAAATGTAATGTAAAGATAATACAGGAAGGCACAATTTATAGTACAATATTTACACCCTCAATTTATAGTACAATATTTACACCCTCAATTTATAGTACAATATTTACACTCCCAATTTATAGTACAATATTTATACCCTCAATTTATAGTACAATATTTACACCCTCAATTTATAGTACAATATTTACACCCTCAATTTATAGTACAATATTTACACTCCCAATTTATAGTACAATATTTACACTCCCAATTTATAGTACAATATTTACACTCCCAATTTATAGTACAATATTTACAACTTCAATTTATAGTACAATATTTACACTCCCAATTTATAGTACAATATTTACATGCTCAATTTATAGTACAATATTTACACCTCAATTTATAGTACAATATTTACACCCTCAATTTATAGTACAATATCTACACTCCCAATTTATAGTACAATATTTACACTCCCAATTTATAGTACAATATTTACACTCCCAATTTATAGTACAATATTTACACCTTCAATTTATAGTACAATATTTACACCCTCAATTTATAGTACAATGTTTACACTCACAATTCATAGTACAATATTTACACCCTAAATTTATAGTACAATATTTACACTCCCAATTTATAGTACAATATTTACACTCCAAATTCATAGTACAATATTTACACTCCCAATTTATAGTACAATATTTACACTCCCAATGTATAGTACAATATTTACACTCCCAATTTATAGTACAATATTTATACCCCCAATTTATAGTACAATATTTACACCTCAATTTATAGTACAATATTTACACTCCCAATGGATAATACAATATTTACACTCCCAATTTATAGTACAATATTTACACCCTAAAGTTATAGTACAATATTTACACCCTCAATTTATAGTACAATATTTACACTCCCAATATATAATACAATATTTACACTCCCAATTTATAGTACAATATTTACACCCTAAATGTATAGTACAATATTTACACCCTCAATTTATAGTACAATATTTACACTCCCAATGTATAATACAATATTTACACTCCCAATTTATAGTACAATATTTACACCCTAAATTTATAGTACAATATTTACACCCTCAATTTATAGTACAATATTTACACTCCCAATTCATAGTACACTATTTACACTCCCAATTTATAGTACAATATGTACACCCTCAATTTATAGTACAATATTTACACTCCCAATTTATAGTACAATATTTACACCCTAAATTTATAGTACAATATTTACACCCTCAATTTATAGTACAATATTTACACTCCCAATTTATAGTACAATATTTACATGTGTATTGGGGAAGGGGGTATGGGTGGGGCAAGTGTAGAAAAAGAAGGCTTCCTTGGTCTTCAAACTAACGAATTGTGTAAAACTAAATGAATAAATATTAAAAACGTATTTAAATCCTCAGATCCAGGTATTAAAAAATCCTTAGATCCAGGAAATCCCACTCTTCTTCCATCAGTGGAAACCCTCAGACATGATCCAGGTGAATGATATCTGCTATCTGCACATCGTTTACTGCTGTCTGACTCATTCATAGACGGCATCAGTCAGCAGCTGATGCAGCGAGATTGCTAATGCTAGCATTAATGCTAACAGTAATTGAAAGATTCAGAGGGCTCTATCCTGATGAGACATGTTGAACAGAGGGAAGATCTGAACCTGGGCTCAACACACATAAGGGAATGAATACAGGAAAATAAACTCACAAGCCTCTGGCTTCTCTATGGTTGTCAAGGTCAGGGCCTTACAGGGGTTTTCTATGTTACTCTAAGGTGGTTTTTGTGTTGGTCCCCAATTAGAGGCAGCTGCGTTGTGTTGTCTCTAATTGGGGACCCTTTTTAGAGTGTATCTTTCTCTCATGCATTGTGGTTCATTGTAGTGTTATGCTCTTGTTTGAGCTCTCACTCAAATCACGGTTGTGTATTATACATTTTCATGTTTATTGTTTTCAAGTTCGCATTAATAAAAGATGTCAAACTATGACAGCACTGCACCTTGGTCAATCTACACACCCATCGTGACACCCATATACATGTATGAACACATCTTCCTCTCTGTCACTGATGCCATGGTTGCCCTTAGTTTGAAGATGTAATCCGGAGACAGGTGTTTTATACAACAGCCTTATGTGTGTTCTCTTTTCGACTCCCTCCGCATATTTGCAATCAAACGCCATAATTTACTCCATCTCCCTAGCTATCATACTCTGCTTCCACCGGGCATTCCACTGATTTCAAAACTCTGTCCTCCAGAAAGTGGAGAGCATTAGCAACACTTTTGCAGTTCTACATGATACCTACACATACTGAGCAGCTCATGTTATAGACAGAAGCGTACTACACCGCAGACCGATCCGAACTCATCTCTCGGCATGTCCAGCCCAACCATTATCTCAGCCAATCATGGGTAGCGTGAATTTTCCTCCCTTTTTCCGTGACTAAACCAACTAGGCTCAAGTGTGTTATTAAGGCACATGAAAATTCCAGAAGGCATTTCTGCCAAAAAATATTAGATAAATTAGATTAAAAAAATAGATGTTTACGTTCATATGCGTCTCCTGTGAAGTAGTGACGCGTGACATACGCCTAGTTTCCTAAAACAAGTCACATATAATAAGAAAAGGGGGAAACAAAGAGGGAGACAAGGGATCAGCATAATGAGAGGAAATAGAGAGTGGAAGAAGTAAAATAGGGAGAATGAGAGGGAAGAGAGAGAGAAAGGAAAGAGAGAGTGAGAGAGTGGGAGAGCGTGGGAGAGAGGGCGAGACAGAAGGAGAGAGCGAGAGAGAGGGCGAGACAGAAGGAGAGAGCGAGAGAGAGGGAGAGAAAGAAGGAGAGAGCGGGAGAGAGGGAGAGAAAGAAGGAGAGAGCGGGAGAGAGGGAGAGACAGAAGGAGAGAGCGAGAGAGAGGGAGAGCGTGGGAGAGAGGGCGAGACAGAAGGAGAGAGCGAGAGAGAGGGAGAGACAGAAGAAGAGAGCGAGAGAGAGGGAGAGACAGAAGGAGAGAGCGAGAGAGAGGGATAGACAGAAGGAGAGAGCGAGAGAGAGTGAGAGAGCGAGAGAGAGGGTGAGACAGAAGGAGAGAGCGAGAGAGAGGGAGAGACAGAAGGAGAGAGCGAGAGAGAGGGAGAGCGTGGGAGAGAGGGCGAAAGAGAGAGAGAGGAAGAAAGAGAGAACGATGATATCAGAGGTTTGAGAGTGTGCTTGATTAATATAAATCAAAAGAGATGAGAAAGGCTGCTTTTGAAGAAGGGATGAAAAAAGAGGAGAGTAGTGGAAAGAGATAAGAGGAGAGGGAGAGTGGAGGAAAGGTATGGGGGTGGACTCGAAGGGACAGGTCTGTCCATGCACTGGAGAGATCAAGGTTAAGAGATCCACTCTGATCTCACACTTAAACCCTAGACATCATTAGAGAGAGAAGGAGTAGAGAGAGGAGGTTAGAACCCTTTGAAGGACTAACAAAAAACACGTTCTTTCACACTTACGTATTGATGTCAATAAACAACTTATTACATAAGTCTGAATTATCACCCAATTTTGATCAAATTTGTGAAGGGCATCATCTATGTATCCCAAAGGAGAAGTCAAGCTCGTGGGTGACAGCCTCAAAACCTTCTTCTTTCTCTCTGCTATCATAAGAAACTTCACAATTACACTCTACAGTTATTAAATCCAGAACTGAGTCCCACTCTGAAATGCTAAATTGCTTATTAATCAGGCCACTTTAACATGACAGCAATCTATCTGCACTAGCACACATACAGACTCATACAAATACACACAGACATACAGACTCATACAAACACACACAGACATACGCACACACACAAACACATACAGACACGCACACACACAAACACACACAGACACGTACACACACTTATACATACAAATGTGTACACACACAAAAATGTGCACACACAAACTCTTCTGCACGCACACAAAAAACGATTGCGTGCGCACGCACACACACACACACACACACACACACACACACACACACACACACACACAAAATCTATCTGCAATTCTAATCTGCCTGTAATGAGGTCAGTGCTCTCATTACAGGGGAGGGAAAGAGAGGGAAATGAAAGAGAGGGAGGATGGAGAGAGAGGGATGAGAGGGAGGATGGAAAGAGAGTGGAAAGAGAGGGAAGATGGACAGAGAGGGAGGAGTAGAGGGAGGATGGAAAGAGAGGGAGGAGAGGGAGGATGGGAAGAGAGGGAGGAGACGGAGGATGGAAAGAGAGGGAGGAGAGAGAGGATGGGAAGAGAGGGAGGAGACGGAGGATGGAAAGAGAGGGAGGAGAGAGAGGGTGGGAAGAGAGGGAGGAGACGGAGGATGGAAAGAGAGGGAGGATGGACAGAGAGGGAGGATGGACAGAGAGGGAGGATGGACAGAGAGGGAGGATGGACGGAGAGGGAGGAGAGGGAGGATGGAAAGTAAATCCCATATCATGTGTTTGTCCCAAAGGAGGTCAACTAGTGTGTGTGTGTGTGTGTGTGTGTGTGTGTGTGTGTGTGTGTGTGTGTGTGTGTGTAAGTTAGTTAAGCAATAAGGCAAGTCAGTTAAGAACCCATTCTTATTTACAATGACGGCTTACCTACAGGGTCAGCCATAGTAGTACGGCGCCACTGGAGCTAATTAGGGTTAAGTGTCTTGCTCAAGGACACATCAACAGGTTTTTTCACCTTGTCGGCTCGGGTATTCGAACAAGCGACCTTTTGATTACTGGCCCAACACTCTAGGACATACCACGGCTGTCAGCCAATCAGCATTCAGGGCTCGAACCACCCAGCTTATAAAGACAGATATTTCATCCCACCAATAGTTTTATAGATCAATGAAATTAAATGTGTGTCATAGTATTAAACTGAGTTAAATTGTGCTTCATGACATGTACTCACAGGGCCCAGTGCAGATGTGAGGAGCAGGTGTTTCCCCCAGGTGTTTCCCCCAGGTGTTTCCCCATGGGAAACTGGCGGTCCACTGTCCAGGTGTTACTGTAGGGGGGTGGGGGGCATAGAGAGGGGGTAGAGGTAGGGGAGGAGGGGGTAGAGGTAGGGGAGGAGGGGAGGAGGTAGGGGAGGAGACTGTAGAGGTAGGGGAGGAGGAGTAGAGGTAGGGTAGGAGGGGGTAGAGGTAGGGGAGGAGGGGATAGAGGTAGGGGTGGAGGTAGGGGAGGAGACTGTAGAGGTAGGGGAGGAGGGGTAGAGGTAGGGGAGGAGACTGTGGAGGTAGGGGAGGAAGTAGAAGAGGAAGTAGGGGAGGAGGGGTAGAGGTAGGGGAGGAGGTGATATAGAGTTAGGGGAGGAGGTAGGGGAGGAAGTAGGGGAGGAGGGGTTAGAGGTAGGGGAGGAAGGGGTAGAGGTAGGGGAGGAGGGGGTAGAGGTAGGGGAGGAGACTGTAGAGGTAGGGGAGGAGACTGTAGAGGTAGGGGAGGAGGGGTAGAGGTAGGGGAGGAGGGTGTAGAGGTAGGGGAGGAGGGGAAGAGGTAGGGGAGGAGGGGGTAGAGGTAGGGGAGGAGGGGTAGAGGTAGGGGAGGAGGGGTAGAGGTAGGGGGGGAGGGGGTAGAGGTAGGGGAAGGGGGGTAGAGGTAGGGGAGGAGGGGTAGAGGTAGGGGAGGAGGGGAAGAGGTAAGGGAGGAGGGGGTAGAGGTAGGGGAAGGGGGGTAGAGGTAGGGGAGGAGGGGTAGAGGTAGGGGAGGAGGGGTAGAGGTAGGGGAAGGGGGGGTAGAGGTAGGGGAGGAGGGGTAGAGGTAGGGGAGGAGGGTTAGAGGTAGGGGAGGAGGGGTAGAGGTAGGGGAGGAGACTGTAGAGGTAGGGTAGGAGACTGTAGAGGTAGGGGAGGAGACTGTGGAGGTAGGGGAGGAGGCAGTAGAGGTAGGGGAGGTAAGGGAGGAGGTAGGGGAGGAGACTGTAGAGGTAGGGGAGGAGGGAGTAGAGGTAGGGGAGGTAAGGGAGGAGGTAGGGGAGGAGACTGTAGAGGTAGGGGAGGAGGGAGGGGAGGAGACTGTAGAGGTAGGGGAGGAGGTAGGGGAGGTAGGGGAGGTAAGGGAGGAGGTAGGGGAGGAGACGGTAGAGGTAGGGGAGGAGGTAGGGGAGGAGACTGTAGAGGTAGGGGAGGAGGTAGGGGAGGTAGTAGGGGAGGTAGTAGGGGAGGTAAGGGAGGATGTAGGGGAGGAGACTGTAGAGGTAGGGGAGGAGGTAGAAGAGGTAGGGGAGGTAAGGGAGGAGGTAGGGGAGGAGACTGTAGAGGTAGGGGAGGAGGTAGGGGAGGTAGGGGAGGTAAGGGAGGAGGTAGGGGAGGAGACTGTAGAGGTAGGGGAGGAGGTAGGGGAGGTAGGGGAGGTAAGGGAGGAGGTAGGGGAGGAGACTGTAGAGGTAGGGAGGTAGTAGGGGAGGTAGTAGGGGAACAGGCTGTAGAGGAAGGGGAGGAGGTAGGGGAGGTAGGGGAGGAGACTGTAGAGGTAGGGGAGGTAGGGGAGGAGACTGTAGAGGTAGGGGAGGAGACTAGAGGTAGGGGAGGAGACTGTAGAGGTAGGGGAGGTAGGGGATGAGACTGTAGAGGTAGGGGAGGTAGGGGAGGAGACTGTAGAGGTAGGGGAGGAGGTAGGGGAGGTAGTAGGGGAGGTAGTAGGGGAGGTAGTAGGGGAGGAGCCTGTAGAGGTAGGGGAGGAGACTAGAGGTAGGGGAGGTAAGGGAGGAGGTAGGGGAGGAGACTGTAGAGGTAGGGGAGGAGGTAGGGGAGGTAGGGGAGGTAAGGGAGGAGGTAGGGGAGGAGACTGTAGAGGTAGGGAGGTAGTAGGGGAGGTAGTAGGGGAACAGGCTGTAGAGGAAGGGGAGGAGGTAGGGGAGGAGACTGTAGAGGTAGGGGAGGTAGGGGAGGAGACTGTAGAGGTAGGGGAGGAGACTAGAGGTAGGGGAGGAGACTGTAGAGGTAGGGGAGGTAGGGGAGGAGACTGTAGAGGTAGGGGAGGAGGTAGGGGAGGTAGTAGGGGAGGTAGTAGGGGAGGTAGTAGGGGAGGAGCCTGTAGAGGTAGGGGAGGAGACTAGAGGTAGGGGAGGAGACTAGAGGTAGGGGAGGTAGTAGGGGAGGTAGTAGGGGAGGTAGTAGGGGAGGTAGTAGGGGAGGAGACTGTAGAGGTAGGGGAGGAGACTAGAGGTAGGGGAGGTAGTAGGGGAGGTAGTAGGGGAGGAGACTCTAGAGGTAGGGGAGGAGACTAGAGGTAGGGGAGGTAGTAGGGGAGGTAGTAGGGGAGGTAGTAGGGGAGGAGGTAGGGGAGGTAGTAGGGGAGGAGGTAGGGGAGGAGGTAGGGGAGGTAGTAGGGGAGGTAGTAGGGGAACAGGCTGTAGAGGAAGCAGAACAGGAGGGAGAAAGGGATTTATAATCACAATGATGACACTTAGTAATCAACAACAACACATTCAAAAGGTAAATGAACAGGAAGAGCAGAGAGGGAGAAGACACATATAGAAACCAGGCTAGAGACACCATAGAGACAGAGATACAGACAGAGAAAGACACAGAGACAGAGACAGAGACAGAGAAAGACACAGAGACAGAGACAGAGACAGAGACAGAGACACCACAGAGACAGAGACAGAGACAGAGACAGAGACACCACAGGGACAGAGACACATACAGAGAAAGAGACAGAGACAGAGACAGAGACAGAGACAGAGACACCACAGGGACAGAGACAGAGACAGAGACAGAACACCACAGGGACAGAGACAGAGACAGAGACACCACAGGGACAGAGACACATACAGAGAAAGAGACAGAGACAGAGACAGAGACAGAGACAGAGACATACAGAGTCAGAGACAGAGACAGAGACAGAGACAGAGACAGAGAAAGGAAAAATAAATCCATTAATTGTGGAGTCTGAGTGGATAATTAGCTGCTGAATGGCTAATCCTCTATGCCTTATGTGTGTGTGTGTGTGTGTGTGTGTGTGTGTGTGTGTGTGTGTGTGTGTGTGTGTGTGTGTGTGTGTGTGTGTGTGTGTGTGTGTGTGTGTGTGTGTGTGTGTGTGTGTGTGTGTGTGTGCGTGTGCGCGTGCGCGTGCGTGTGTGTGTGTGTCGAGGACTTTGTCCTGTGTGGCCTTTTGATGAGAGAAGTGATTAGGGCAAAGCAAAGGTCAGTCATGATCCATCTCATTTAGTGTGAATATCTCTTCAGATTCATCAACATATCCTGTCTGCCGGCAGACGATATGTCCATGTCCATCTCTCTCTCTCTCTCTCTCTCTCTCTCTCTCTCTCTCTCTCTCTCTCTCTCTCTCTCTCTCTCTCTCTCTCTCTCTCTCTCTCTCTCACTCTCTCTCTCTATCATTGTATTATAATACAATATCAAATATCTACATTTCAGCAAGGCCTTTTTTCCAGACCAGACATGTCAAGTCTCACTGAAATGTATGCATTTATTTATTGACCAAGGTAATATGACTGAAAACATATTCTCTTTTATGGCAACGACCTGGGGAAGAGATAGAAGGGGGAGGAGAGAGGATGAATAAGCCAATTGAGAATGTTTAGGTGGCCATGATGGTATTGAGGGACAGATTGGGAATTTAACCAGGACAGCGGGGGTTAACACCCCTACTCTTACGATATGTGCCATGGGATCTTTAGTGACCACAGAGTCAGGACAGCCGTTTTATCGTCCCATCAGAAAGACAGCAGCCTATGCAGGGCAATGTCCCCTTCACTGCCCTGGGGCATTAGGATCTCTTTAGACAAAAGGGAAGAATGGACCTCCAACACCAGTTCCAGCAGCATCTGGTCTCCCTTCCAGGAACCAATCATGACCGACCCTACTTAGCTTCAGAGGCACTGAAGTCAAATGTCCTGAGAAGTCTTGACCAGTCTCTACTCACCATGTAAAGGGAGACTGAGCATGGAAACTGAGACTTGTTAAGAAAAAGGCACTTCAGTCGAAAAGTTGACAACATGAACCTTCGTCAGAAATCATTCTCTATTTTAATTTTGATGTATTCCCTACTTGGTATCGAAAAGATCAAAGGAAATGGTACCTTATAGTACTGGGCATTGTGGATCTGGCTGAAGGGATATATGCTCCCACCCACCTGCATCCAATAACGACACAACTCTTCTGACATGTCATCAAAGAAACCGCAAATATCACAGGACAGGACAGAACATTACAAACACTGACACATTCAGGAAAACACACAGATATAGCATTGAAAACTAAACAGCAGTGTCTGGGATGGTATTGTTTATCTTGCCTGATATTGCTTTCCGTTTATTAAAATAATTCAATAAGGTTAAATTGGCAGAATACAGGTATACATCTCTGTTTTGGTAATTGCATATGGTAAACGTGAAAGAGAATACCCAATCAATGGCCCATCCTTTGAGAGCAGTGTGTTTGAGTATTGATGTTGTTTGATAGAAGGGTACACAATGGGAGGGCATTGATCCACATCTCAGTGTGTGTGTGTGTGAAAGAGAGAGTGAGTTTGAATGGGTCTGTATGCCAAACAAGAATTGGGAAACCTCTCGGACAGAGTCCCTTCAGGACTGGGTTTGGCAACTCTAACACTCCCTGACACAGCTGGAGGAGTGTGTGTGAGCTTGCACATGTGCTAGCGTGTGCACGTGTTTATGACTCCCCTGTTGGTTTCAAACCGACGTTTGCACTCTGTTATTTGTCTGTCCTGTCGACAAGAGGCCAGAGCTAAATGGCTTTGAACCTTTCTAAAATATCTCATAGGTAAGTGTTTCTCACTAACCTCTGTCTCAGCTGTGGTAGTGAATTACAAGCTTCCAGTGAAGACATGTTTCAGTCTTCAAACTGATAAACAAACCAACCTGTAAATCAATAGATTATGGTATTAAACCATCAGACATAATTTACGTAGGGGACTCTGAACATGCCAGGTATGGCCCATTTGATGTTGTTCCAGTTAGCAGCGTTGTCACCCAGCCAGTGGCCGGAGTACTTCCCCATTCCAGGGAAGGAGGAGCGGGTCAGCATCAGGTCCGGTTCCCCCCAAACACAAGCTTCAGAGCACTACAGGGAGAGCAGGGGGAGAGGGAGGGGTGTGTAGAGAGAGAGAGAAATAGAGAGTATGATCATTGTTGCTTTGTTGCTCTAATAAGAGAGCTAAATCGAAAGTCCATTGATTTTTTTATAACAATACCGTTATACTAATTAGCATAGAGAGAAATTAACAGAAAAAGATAAAGAAAAGTAAGGGCAAAAGAGAACTGTGACCCATCCTGTTAGCAATGGTATGCTAACAGGATGGGTCACCGATAGATGCAAAAAATGTGCATGTGACCAATAACATTTAATTTTATTTTATTTTATAGAGTAGGCCTCTCAGAAAACTTGTGATTCACATAACTGTGTGTGTGTGTGTGTGTGTGTGTGTGTGTGTGTGTGTGTGTGTGTGTGTGTGTGTGTGTGTGCGTGTGAATGCACGTGCATGCATGCATCAGAATTTACCTCAGAGACACAACCGTCCTCTTTCAACTATCCTACCCAATGACAGCGCCGCAGGCTCCTGTTTTAATGGCACTCTTATTTATTTAGACAAAACATCACAACTCAACTCTGAAACCTAGGGACAATTCAGCCTCACTCAGCACATAGCAAGGCCTCAAGGCATCTGCCTCTAGTCATACATCATTGTACAGTGATATCAATAAGTATGTACTGGTATCAAGTAGACGGACTAAATAGTCCATTTTCTGGCAGAGCTCCAGAACTAGTTCTAGACACCTTAAGATCCATACTCAGTGGCTAGCAGTATGGAGTATCCATAGCGACAGTGGGCATCATAGTGGTTCCCCAAGGTCTGTTTAGAGTCCATACACAGAGTCTTACTGTACAGC
Source organism: Thymallus thymallus (assembly GCA_023634145.1). Classification (NCBI taxonomy): domain Eukaryota; kingdom Metazoa; phylum Chordata; class Actinopteri; order Salmoniformes; family Salmonidae; genus Thymallus; species Thymallus thymallus. The sequence continues at coordinate 31,293,068 of CM042378.1, read as the reverse complement.
ACCCCATCCAGAACATCCTGACGAGAAGGAGGGAGGGATGAGAGAGAAGGGTGAAGGACAGAAAAGATGACTTTATGCAGTTTTTTATATTTTCTCAAGTCGTAACATGTCATTAAAAACATTTTGCGTAAATCAACAAAGGTTATCAAAAGGAGACATGAGAAAAAGTGTGTTTTTCCTGTTTCTATCTAAAAATAGAATGTGGCTCCTTTCTCCAGAGATACTAGATTAAGTACAGTACACTGATTTGGATTAATAAACACTTACTAGGAGAGTGGAGGGAGGGTAGTTGAGGGTTAATAAACAGCCTTACTAGGAGAGTGGAGGGAGGGTAGTTGAGGGTTAATAAACAGCCTTACTAGGAGAGTGGAGGGAGGGTAGTTGGAGCCTTTCTTGAAGTTGGCGACCTCATTCATATCCTGTCAGATAGAAGACAGAGTTAGGTTGTGTGGATGTGTATGTTAGACTTTGGTTTTGAAGGACTACATTAACTAATGATGAAAATAAATATAGTACAATCAAACATTATTAGAACAGACTTGACACTACACAAAGCGTTACGTTTCCTTTGAGAACCTGACATACTCATCAGCCCACCACTCTGTTCCGCCGTGGTTAGTGTAGTCTGGAAACACCGTCTCACCTGGCTAAACCTAGACAGATAGGGAGGAGAGGAGGAGAGGAGGAGATGAGGAGAGGAGGGTTAGTGTAGTCTGGAAACACTGTCTCACCTGGCTAAACCTAGACAGATAGGGAGGAGAGGAGGGTTAGTGTAGTCTGGAAACACTGTCTCACCTGGCTAAACCTAGACAGATAGGGAGGAGAGGAGGGTTAGTGTAGTCTGGAAACACTGTCTCACCTGGCTAAACCTAGACAGATAGGGAGGAGAGGAGGGTTAGTGTAGTCTGGAAACACTGTCTCACCTGGCTAAACCTAGACAGATAGGGAGGAGAGGAGGGTTAGTGTAGTCTGGAAACACTGTCTCACCTGGCTAAACCTAGACAGATAGGGAGGAGAGGAGGGTTAGTGTAGTCTGGAAACACTGTCTCACCTGGCTAAACCTAGACAGATAGGGAGGAGAGGAGGAGAGGAGGAGATGAGGAGAGGAGGGTTAGTGTAGTCTGGAAACACTGTCTCACCTGGCCAGGGGGAGGAGAGGAGGCCAGACTTACAGAGAGAGAAGAGAGTAGAGAAACGCCAAGTAGATGTAGGCCTAGAGAAAGGGGGAGAAACTGAGAAAGAGAGGGTAGGAGAGGAGATAGTATGGTAGGAATGAAAGGAGGGAAATGTTTAGAGGGGAGAAAAGGACAGAGGAGAGAGAGGGGAGGAGAAATCAATAATGCAATATAAATCTCCGGAGTGACTGTGTGTTTGAAGCCAATGGTAATGACACGCACAGAGAGCAATGATTAATCCTGGAGGGGGGGGATTTTTCAATTGCTCATGCGTGTGTTTGTAGTTATGCATGCTTGTTGCTATTCATGTGTGTTTGTTGGTTATGTTGAGGTGTGGGCGGATCTTGTATGACAGGGTTGTTTATTTTTAATATATATATATTTTAACATTTATTTAACTAGGCAAGTCCATTAAGAACAAATTCTTATTTACAATGACAGCCTACCCCAGCCAACAGTGGGCCAATTGTGCACCGCCCTATTGGACTCCCAGTCACAGCCAGATGTGATACAGCCTGGATTTGAACCAGTGACTGTAGTGACACCTCTTGCATTGAGATGCCATGCCTTAGACTGCGGCGCCACTCGGGAGCCCATACAGAGATTAAACCTCAAGGTTTCTCCACTCCCCTCAGTAAAACACTAGCTAGCTTTTATCCCACTGCTAACAACTTTTTCAACCACTAGCAGAAATAGAATATGAATCATTGTCACACACATTCACATAAACACACACACACTCTCTCCCTGGCCATTACCTCTTCCCCCATTTTGTCAGTTCTCTCTCTCATTCTATTCTATTCTCCGCCCACCTCCTCTAACTTCCCAAACACACTCTTTAATCAGTTTTTTTATGAATAACCATTAAATATTTAAAAAACATATAACAGGTGTTTGTAGATGTGGGATCTCAGTAACCCTCTCCAGCCAACACCATCCTACAGTGATGCCAGCATCCAGAACAGACTGTGGTCATTATCTACACCAGCCCTTAACCCTTAATGTTATAATAAATACCTTATCTACACCAGCCCTTAACCCTTAATGTTATAATAAATACCTTATCTACACCAGCCCTTAACCCTTAATGTTATAATAAATACCTTATCTACACCAGCCTTTAACCCTTAATGTTATAATAAATACCTTATCTACACCAGCCCTTAACCCTTAATGTTATAATAAATACCTTATATACACCAGCCCTTAACCCTTAATGTTATAATAAATACCTTATCTACACCAGCCCTTAACCCTTAATGTTATAATAAATACGTTATCTACACCAGCCTTTAACCCTTAATGTTATAATAAATACCTTATCTACACCAGCCCTTAACCCTTAATGTTATAATAAATACCTTATCTACACCAGCCCTTAACCCTTAATGTTATAATAAATACGTTATCTACACCAGCCTTTAACCCTTAATGTTATAATAAATACCTTATCTACACCAGCCCTTAACCCTTAATGTTATAATAAATACCTTATCTACACCAGCCCTTAACCCTTAATGTTATAATAAATACCTTATCTACACCAGCCTTTAACCCTTAATGTTATAATAAATACCTTATATACACCAGCCCTTAACCCTTAATGTTATAATAAATACCTTATCTACACCAGCCCTTAACCCTTAATGTTATAATAAATACCTTATCTACACCAGCCCTTAACCCTTAATGTTATAATAAATACGTTATCTACACCAGCCTTTAACCCTTAATGTTATAATAAATACCTTATCTACACCAGCCCTTAACCCTTAATGTTATAATAAATACCTTATCTACACCAGCCCTTAACCCTTAATGTTATAATAAATACCTTATCTACACCAGCCTTTAACCCTTAATGTTATAATAAATACCTTATCTACACCAGCCCTTAACCCTTAATGTTATAATAAATACCTTATCTACACCAGCCCTTAACCCTTAATATTATAATAAATACCTTATCTACACCAGCCCTTAACCCTTAATGTTATAATAAATACCTTATCTACACCAGCCTTTAACCCTTAATGTTATAATAAATACCTTATCTACACCAGCCCTTAACCCTTAATGTTATAATAAATACCTTATCTACACCAGCCCTTAACCCTTAATGTTATAATAAATACCTTATCTACACCAGCCTTTAACCCTTAATGTTATAATAAATACGTTATCTACACCAGCCCTTAACCCTTAATGGTATAATAAATACCTGCATGTCCTTGCATCCTCCACTATGGCTAGCATCCCACCATCTGGACCATTACTCATCTGATGTCTCTATTGTTTTTATAAGCACACTCAATGAGGCAGAACACACACTTGGTGTAAGTAAGCACATTCTGTGCTAACCCTCAGAGTACACAGTCTGTGATGCAGAACAGTTTGAGATTAAACACGAATGTAGAATCAATGCATATTTGACCTGATATAAAACCAGACACCGAGATTAGCACTGGGCCAGGATTAATCGTGTGGGTAAAAAAACATGACTTTACACATGAGATACATGGCTTATCTCTCTCTCTCTCTCGCCCCACAAAGTGGGATTGATCATTTCAAAACAACTCCACTATACCTCTCCCTACACACAACCAGATTTACATTTTTGGCATTTAGCAGACACTCTAATCCAGAGCAATTTACAGTTAGTTATTGCATACATGTTTATTTCTGTACTGGTCCCCCATGGGAATCAAACCCACAACCCTGGCGTTGCAAGCGCCATGCTCTACCATCTGAGCTACACACCACCACTAGTACTACCACTACCACCAACAACACCAGTACCACCACCACCACCACCACCACTACCAGTACCAACACTTGTACCACCACCAACACCCGTACTACCACCACCACCAGTGCCAACACCAGTACCACCATCACCAGTACCACCACCAGTACTAGCACCCCCCCCACCATGAGTGGCAGGTAGCCTAGTGGTTAAGAGTGATGGGCCAGTAACTGAAAGGTTGCTGGTTTGAATCCTCTAACAGGCAAGGTAAAACATCTGCCAATCTGCCCTTGAGCAAGGCATGTAACCCCCAACAACCGGGCTCCGATGACGTTGATTAAGGCAGCCCTCTGCACTGCTCTGATTCAGAGTGGTTGGGTTAAATGTGGAAGGACTGTTATGTCTAATTAACTAACTATGTTTATTTGTTACCTGATTTAAGGAATCATGAAACAATTAACTCATTAGGATTTGGGGCACCACGAGAGTGTTTGTTTAAAGAGTTACCATCTCCCAAATTAAACTCTACAAGGTTCATACCTATCACTTCAATAAACAGTCAACTTATTAATCATAACCTCGTGTCATATCATCATTTTGAACACCGTAACCTCATTGCATCTGAAAAAACCCAAGCCTTACTTATGATTCAGTACTGAACAGAAGTACAGAATTGATTTTTATTCCCAACGCTCTTGAAGTTGCTTCTTTGAAGATAGGCTAGCCAGCCGTGTCGATGGTCCCCAGTGGGGTGATGAGAGTAGCGTAGTAGGACGGTTTGAACAGAGTAGTAGAATGGTCCCGCTTAAATTCACTTTCGAAGATACTTTACTTTGGACAGCTAATTCACGGTACCAGTGATTATCCAGAAGGGGAGTTTTCTTCACCACCTCGTGTTGCAATTCAGTGATCAAACCACTTCAAACATGCAGCTGCAGCTGTGCGTTTTTCTGGTCTCATGTTAATTCTTAAACCACCATTTTATATAGTTAGTTAAAAAGGGGCGGTTCCGTCAGGCTGACACACTCTCTAACCTCACTCAGGGTGTGACATGTCACCTGTATACATTTTTATAAAACTATTATCTCTTATGGCTCCTAAAATCATGTCCCTCTATTGACAAATACACTTTCATCATTTTTTTTTATATTTCCTGCACAACGCTTTGAATGGACACACAAGTTAGTGACATTTTTAGTGACATCACAAAATAACAACTAAACTGACATCAGTGTTCTTTTAGGTCGCCTCTGACCATTCCCATGTTCTATGTTAGAAATATTGCTCCAGTATTCGCTTTAGAACGTGTTAGAGTTTCGGTGGGAAATGTCTGTGGAAACAAAGTACATTCCTTTGGTTCATACTGGAGAGGGAGACCTGAATCTTCTCTCCTTTAATTTACGACAGGGCATGAGGTGTCAACCCCCCACACCAGTTCCCTCATCCCCACCTCTGCGGGTGAGAAGGTGTCTGATTTAAGTTATTAATTGCAAACCTGATCAGACCTATTTGGATCCAACAAGGACAGTCATGACAACACATTTCGGTTGAATGCATTCAGTTGTGCAACTGACTAGGCATCCCCTTTATCTTCCCACCTACAGTACCTCTCCCAGTAGAGGTGTTTCTCCATCAGCCTCAGTGACCCAGGCATCCTTCTGTGTTCCTCATAGGCCCGTTGATCCAAGGCCTCGTACGGCCCATTGATTCAATGACTGGTGGCTGTAGCCGGGTCTTGAGGGGAAATGACCCAGCCTTTTACATTATGGTCTTTAGATGGTAACTTTCCAATCAGGGGCAGCATTTTCTTTGGTGAAACTGTACTAAACTAAAATGCACTAAAACTCGACAAAAAAATATAACAAAAGGCTATTATAGAGGGAATGATCTTTGATGTGTGTGAAACGATTGGATAGCGTGTGCATCGCATTTTGTCATAGGGTAGGCTACCGGGTCTCAGGCCTAGGCACAGGAAGGAAGATGATTTCCAATAGGCCTAGGCACAGGAAGGAAGATGATTTCCAATAGGCCTAGGCACAGGAAGGAAGATGATTTCCAATAGGCCTAGGCACAGGTTGGAAGATGATTTCTAATAGGCCTAGGCACAGGAAGGAAGATGATTTCCAATAGGCCTAGGCACAGGAAGGAAGATGATTTCCAATAGGCCTAGGCACAGGAAGGAAGATGATTTCCAATAGGCCTAGGCACAGGAAGGAAGATGACTTCCAATAGGCCTAGGCACAGGAAGGAAGATGATTTCCAATAGGCCTAGGCACAGGTTGGAAGATGATTTCTAATAGGCCTAGGCACAGGAAGGAAGATGATTTCCAATAGGCCTAGGCACAGGAAGGAAGATGATTTCCAATAGGCCTAGGCACAGGAAGGAAGATGATTTCCAATAGGCCTAGGCACAGGAAGGAAGATGATTTCCAATAGGCCTAGGCACAGGAAGGAAGATGATTTCAAATAGGCCTAGGCACAGGAAGGAAGATGATTTCCAATAGGCCTAGGCACAGGAAGGAAGATGATTTCCAATAGGCCTAGGCACAGGAAGGAAGATGATTTCCAATAGGCCTAGGCACAGGATTAATCATTGACAACAGCATTTTTCCCTTTCCTTTCCCTTTCAAATAAAACAAATATTTTCACTTTGCATTTAATTTAACTATCAACCCAAAGAGTTAAAGGCAACTGACTTAAAAGCCTGTAATAGAGTTCCATACAAATTGGAAAAAATAGCTTTTTAAATAGCAAAAAAAAATATTTCTCAACAAAGAGTTTTGCTAGGACTGTCTTGGAGTGGTTTGAGTGGGCAGGGAAGAACTAAAGTAAAATAGCTGTTATTAGCATAGAGGTTTGGGACTCTTTTTGTTATTGGTCTTTTTCACCATGGAAAGCCGAAACTCCCGCCCATACAAACCTGCTGATTAGATGGCCCTGTGTAGATTGTATTTTCAACAAGCAACTATCAGGAAATAACACTGATCACAGGTTTCACACCTTTACAGTGTTGGTTTCTTCAGCTGTTGTACAATGTGTTACAAAACACAGGAAAAACTGAATTTTGACAGCACTGGGCCTTTAAATAACCTCTGTTGCAAGAAGCCTGCGCTTATGGAAAATACCATTCTCATACAGTATAAACAGGTGGAATCAGGAAAGTGGAATATACCATCCTCATGCAGTATAAACAGGTGGAATCAGGAAAGTGGAATATACCATCCTCATGCAGTATAAACAGGTGGAATCAGGAAAGTGGAATATACCATCCTCATGCAGTATAAACAGGTGGCATCAGGCAAGTGGAATATACCATCCTCATACAGTATAAACAGGTGGAATCAGGAAAGTGGAATATACCATCCTCATGCAGTATAAACAGGTGGCATCAGGCAAGTGGAATATACCATCCTCATACAGTATATAAACATGCCTGAATGAAAATACACAAAAGACAGATACACAATACATGATACATAGAGCGGCAGTATGAAAAAGTATAAAAATACAAGAAGACTGGTGTGTAAAAAAGCTATAAAAAGACGTTGCATAGTATGGGTGGATGGCTGAATATGTACACTATACATTGGTGGATGGTGCATGGTTAACTATTCTGTACAGGTCGATGGTAGAGAAATAGCTAAAAGAACAGGTAAGTGAATATTTTGCATTGTTAAATTAACTGTACAGGTAAATATACAGTTAAATTTATAGGTAAGTGAATATTTGCATGGTTACATTAACTGTACAGTTAAATGACTGGAAGACCTACTTAAATAGCTAAATGTGTGTATGATATAATTTAGGGTAATAATAGTAATTCCCTTAAAATACAGTCCTTAGTGCGCAGGGTTTAATTACAGATAAATGCACGTATTGCACATTCGATATACTAAAAGCAGTGAAAAAAGATACAACTGACAGGATACTAATATGCATTCCTGAGTGAATGACTACGTAAGTTCAGTCCAATAATTACTTACAATATTGCATGTGTTATGACATAACAACTGTACATGAATATGTAGATACAGACCTGAATGAATAAATAGGTCCTGAGTGAATGAGTGATTACAGACCAGAGTTACTCACGGATGGATGCATAATTGTTAAACTAGGTCCTAATACCCCAACAGTTCCAGGTCTATGTTGACGATGGCACGGCACCCCGGTGAGGCATTAAATAGTCTAATAGGCGCCGGCAGGAATTACCTTCTATAGCGCTCTCTGGCACACCGTGGTGGGATCAGTCTGTGACTGAAGGTGCTCCTCTGCGTCATAACCATGGCATGCAGAGGGTGGGTGACATTGTCCATGATGGCCAGCAGTTTGGCCAGGATACGTCTCTCTGCCACCTCCTCTAGAGTGTCAAGGCTAATCCCCAGAACAGAGCTAGCCTTCCTGACCAGATTATTTACCCGAGAAGCATCACCGGCTTTTAAATTGGCACCCCAGCACACGACTGCACCACAGACTGGTAGAAGGTATGCAGTAGTTTACTGCACACGTTGAAGGCTCTGGCCCTTTTTTGTACAGAGCCCCGATGTTACCAGCCTATTCCAGCCTGTTGTCCATATGAGCTCCCAGGAACTTGTATGACCCAACCATTTCCACATCCATCCCCTGTATAGGGACTGCAGTCAGTTGGGTCTTGGTTCTCCTGAAGTCCACCACCATATCCTTTGTTTTGCTGATGTTGACTTGAAGGTGGTACTGCTCACACCACAACACAAAGTCATTGATTGCGCTCCTGTACTCCTCCTCCTGCCCACCCCTGATGCACCCTACAATTGCGGAGTCATCCGAGAACTTCTGTAGGTGGCATGTTTCAGAGTTATATCTGAAGTCTGAGGTGTAGAGGGTGAACAGGAAGGGGGACAGGACCGTTCCCTGGGGGGCCCCTGTGTTGCTCACTGCCCGTTCTGACACACAGCTCTGTAGTCGCACAAATTGTGGCAGTCCGTGACTCAGGTAGTCCGTGACCCAGGAGACTAAGGGTGCTTCCACTTTCATCCTCTTTATCTTCTCACCCAGTAGCAGGGGCTGAATGGTGTTGAAGGCACTGGAGAAGTCAAAAAACATAACCCTCACAGTGCAACCTGCGTTGTCCAGGTGAGAGTAGGCCCTCTGCAGAAGGTAGATGATTGCATCATCCACCCCGATGTTGCGCTGATATGCGAACTGCAGGGGGTCCAGTGATGTACACACCAGGGGTCTGAGGTTGGTCAGCACAGACCCTAAGCACCCTTGGGCTGATGCCATCAGGGCCCGCCGCTTTCCACTGATGTAGTCTCTCCAGCTCTCTCTTCACTTGGTTGGTGGTGAAAGCCAGTATCTAAATATATGCTCATTCCCACCAAAGTCTCACCAGTTCTCTCCTGTGCACGCACCTATGCAACCCCTTGGAGAGCAAGGAAGTGATTCAGAACAAGGAAGTGATTGAGGTAAACACGTTTTCTAATAACTGAAACGATATCTCAAATTCCTCAAAGGCTGGGAAACAATATACAACAATGTTACTCTAATGAGCTACAGTACAAGGGGTTTACCTGAGACATGAATATGTTGCCAAATCGTGGTCTGGAGAGTTCATAAATGATGTTTACAAATTCAAATGTGACGTCCTGTGCCTGTCTTCAACGACATTATCTGCAACAAACTGCAAAATACTCAACAACCTGTTTTCATTACGCGGCGTAAAGTGCACATTTTCAATGCAAATAATCACCTTTCCTGTGAATTAGGCAACTGGTATAAATAAGAGGACAAGTTACAAGATTCCCACTACTCTTGAAATGTGTGAATTTAATCGTTAAGTGCAGTTTTCCCGAGGTAAATGTGAATATTGTTTTATTCAACATGCAAACCTTGAACTTGTAGTGACATAGCCTTTTGTAGAACCAACAAACATCAACTTGTGTTTTAACCAATAGGAGAATGTTCTTCTGTCCTTTCTCTTGCAGGTAATCAGTGAACTGAGGGAGGTCTCTGAATTTGACTGCAAGTGAAGTCCTTCTTATTTTCCATATAGTCAATGTCAGTATACTGGATGTCCCGGGATAGAAGAGAAGCAGGTAGAAGATATGGTAACATACACACAACAAATCACCTAATAGGTCTGATGTAATGCATTCATTGAGGCAATAGGATTTTAACTTTATTGTATTTACAGCCACTCAAATTGTCAACACCATTGCATGTTTACCATACATTCAGTCCAAGTCACATTTACATATTTGACAGCATGGCTTAAATACACCGCCGCATGGCATGTATTTACTGCAGTGCAATGCATCCACTCAAAATAAGCTGCATCTTATCATGCCTATAAATCAAATATTAACGTCTTGGCATGACTGAAATGAATTCCCTTAAATGCATATTTAATCTTAGTATGAATGTAATGCATATAGAAAGACTCAGAGACTTTATGCATCCACTTAAATGTTTGCAACTTAAACACATCTGCTCAGAAATTTGCATATTTTACATTACTTTAATGCATTCTCCTCACACATATTTGCTTTTCAGCATAAGTTTACCGCGTCTACTTTAGCATAAGCCTACTGGCATGCCTGCAAGACTCAGACCTTGATGTGAGTGCTAGTGACTTGGCTAATGTGTAGCGGAGCCTTGGGAGGATTCTAGTGTTAGCACATACTGCTTTTGGTCTGGGCCTTGATTCTGTGGCTTGGCAGTCCCTCTCCGTATCACTCTAACAGATGGTTCCCAGCTCCTGCCACAGCCCTGCTAATGGTAATCAGTTCCAGACGTATTAGGACAATGTGATAATGCCCTCTGTGGTCTATCTGATCGCTATCAAATATGTCCCTCAATATATCCGCTGTCAACCAGCTGTAACTTGTATATTAAGTAAACTATTATTACCCTCACTTATATCATACGCACATTTAGCTATTTAAGTATTTCTCTGCCATTGTTAACCATGCAAATACTCCTTATTTATCTATATCAACTTAAAATATTTTTATGTTTTGCACCTGCCCTGTGTTTTTTCGTAGCTGCTTGGACGAAATCTATCTATCTATCTATCTATCTATCTATCTATCTATCTATCTATCTATCTATCTATCTATCTATCTATCTATCTATCTATCTATCTATCTATCTATCTATCTATCTATCTATCTATCTATCTATCTATCTATCTATCTATCTATCTATCTATCTATCTATCTATCTATCTATCTATCTATCTATCTATCTATCTATCTATCTGTCTGTCTGTCTGTCTGTCTGTCTGTCTGTCTGTCTGTCTGTCTGTCTGTCTGTCTGTCTGTCTGTCTGTCTGTCTGTCTGTCTGTCTGTCTGTCTGTCTGTCTGTCTGTCTGTCTGTCAGTCTGTCTGTCTGTCTGTCTGTCTGTCTGTCTGTCTGTCTGTCTGTCTGTCTGTCTGTCTGTCTGTCTATCTGTCTTAGGGGGACATTAAGGACGCGGTTATTAAAACAAAAATAGTAAGGTTGTTTTGTCTGAGTTTTTTTGTGATTGTTTGTGTCAAAGTTAGACCTCTTGATTGTCTTGGAGGTTAGTTAAATCCTTGTTAGGAGTTGAAGAGTTTTCACATGATAACTATTTATCCCGTATGCAGAAGATTCCTGAAGGCCTGAAGACCAGACTGTCAGACTCTGCCCATTTGACAAGGAACAGGATTCTCACAGATAGCAGAAGGTCAGCTCTGATAGAGAACTTCATATCTCTCGTGTACAGCTGAATCTATCTGGTGGTAGTTGGATTACGGCCCTATGCTTATAGCGTTCAGTGTGGAACTCATTTCTAAGGATTCCTAGCTTCTAAGCAGTATTACCCTTACTTTGGATATTATTTACTGATCTGTTGCTCCCATTTTGTTATTGGTGGACATACAGGGCAAATGTCCCTTTCTGATTCGCTGGTACCTCATGGTTTTCCATAGTTCTCTAGCTTCCAGATGGTTTCTAGCAATAACATAATGATTTGGTTCCTAAATGTCTGGTGATCTAGTGTGTGACGTAGGTCCCTATAGATCCAATAGTTCTACTGTAAGGCTTTTACATATGGCAGGCCGGTGGCTCGGTAACTCTCCACGGTTGTCTTGACTTCATCCAGACTGCCATAGTCCCAATGAGACAACTGGAACCCTAGAGCTCAGGGTGGAGGAATCACTGCCGAACACACACACACACACACACACACACACACACACACACACACACACACACACACACACACACACACACACACACACACACACACACACACACACACACACACACACACACACACACACACACACACACACACACACACACACACACAAGAGAGATGTAGTAACATACACATATACTGATTACAAATGTACCACTGCATCACAGATTATCAGTTAATAGCACACACTTCAAAAGGATCAGCTTCAGAGTGAAAGTCAACTGCGCTCTCTGTCTCACCTCCAGGAACTCCTAGATCACCTGTTCAGGTGTGTCTCCCAGCAGGATGTAGAAGTACAAAAGTCTTCAGACCCCTTGACCTTCAGTATGTCTTCAGACCCCTTGACCTTCAGAATGTCTTCAGACCCCTTGACCATCAGTATGTCTTCAGACCCCTTGACCTTCAGAATGTCTTCAGACCCCTTGACCATCAGTATGTCTTCAGACCCCTTGACCATCAGTATGTCTTCAGACCCCTTGACTTTTTACACATTTTGTTACTTTACAGCCTTATTCTAAAATTGATTAAATAGTTTTTCTTCCTGATCAATTTATACACAATACCCCATAATGACAAAGCAAAAACAGGTTTTTAGAAATGTTTGCTAATTTCTTAAAAATGTAACAGAAATATCACATTAACTTAAGTATTCAGACCCTTTACTCTGTACTTTGTTGAAGCACCTTTGGCAGCGATTACAGACTCAAGTCTTCTTGGGTTTGACGCTACAAGCTTGGCACACCTGTATTTGGGGAGTTTCTCCCATTCTTATCTGCAGATCCTCTTAAGCTCTGTCAGGTTGGATGGGGAGCGTTGCTGCACAGCTATTCTCAGGTCTCTCCAGAGATGTTCTATTGGGTTCAAGTCCGGACTCTGGCTGGGCCACTCAAGGACATTCAGAGACTTGTACTGAAGCCACTCCTGCATTGTCTTGGCTGTGTGCTTAGGGTTGTTGTCCTGTCAGAAGGTGATCCTTCGCCCCCAGTCTGAGGTCCTGAGCACTCTGGAGCAGGTTTTCAACAAGGATTTCTCTGTACTTTGCTCTGTTCATCTTTGCCTCGATTCTGACTAGTCTCCCAGTCCCTGCCACTGAAAAACATCCCCATAGCATGATGTTGCCACCACCATGTTTCATAGTAAGGATGGTGACAGGTTTCCTCCAGACGTGATTCTTGGTATTCAGGCCAAAGAATTCAATCTTGGAATCATGTTTCTCATGGTCTGACAGTCTTTAAGGTGCACTTTGGCAAACTGTCATGTGCCTTCTACTGTGGAGTGGCATCCATCTGGCCACTCTACTATAAAGGCCTGATTGGTGGAGTGCAGCAGAGATGGTTGTCCTTTTGGAAGGTTCTCCCATCTCAACAGAGGAACTCTGGAGCTCTGTCTGAGTGGCCATCTGTTTCTTTGTCACCTTCCTGACCAAGAACCTTCTCCCCCGATTGCTCAGTTTGGCCGGGCGGCCAGCTCTAGGAAGGTGGTTCAAAACTTGGTTGTTCAAAACATCTTCCATTTAAGAATGATGGAGGCCACTGTGTTCTTGGGGGCCTTCAATGCTGCAGAAATGGTACCCTTCCCCATATTTGTGCCTCGATACAATCCTGTCTCAGAGCTCTATGGACAATTCCTTCCACCACATGGCTTGGTTTTTGTTCTGACATGCACTGTCAACTGCGGGACCTTATATAGACAGGTGTGCCTTTCCAAATCATGTCCAATCAATTGAATTTATCACAGGTGAACCAGGATGCATCTGAGCTCAATTTCGAGTCTCATAGCAAAGGGTCTGAATACTTATTTCAATAGGTATTTCAGTTTTTATATATAATGAATTTACACATTTTACAATAAAAATGTTTTCGCTTTGTCATTGTTGTGTACAGATTTCAGAGAAAAAAACTATATTTAATCAATTTTAGAATAAGGCTGTAACGTAACAAAATGTGGAAAATGTCAAAGGGTCTGAATACTTTCCAAATGCACAGTATTTTCTGATCTCTGGATCCGATACATAAGACATATCTGGACCAGGTCAGAACAACATTATTCATGTGTTTCTGTGGACTCTGTGTCTATGACTGTGTGTGTACTCTGAAGGACTTGCCGCTCTCGTCCTCCAGACAGAAGGAGAAGGGCTAAAGACCATAGAGGTTATGTATCCCCTGGGGGGGTGAATGAAGGAAAGGGATGAGAGAAAGGGAGAGAGAGATGGATCGAAGCTGAGGGGTTGGCGGCACAAACTAATCAGCTTACAAGACATTCAATTACCCGCCCTTTGGGAAGGAATGTATACACACACAAACTGTGTCCACAGCAGCTGACAGACTTGAGCTGTGATCCTTCTAGAATACACGCTGCTTGTGTGATGACAGAGAATGATCAATGTCAAAGTGTGTATGTGTGTGTGTGCATGGGTGTTTGTTACAGTGTGTTTATGTATATCCTACTCAGTACTCACCCTATTACGGAATGCATCTCGTGTTAAGATAGACCAGGTCCTCCAGTTGGTGCCATGACGATAGTTCTGAAGGACGTGTTCTCCTAGCCCATATATATTATGGGATGGCAGTCTGGCAGACAGCTGCAGGTACTGATCAGTAAACACCAGCGAACCCACTGTGGTGTCAAGCCTGTGTATGTGTGTGTGTGTGTGTGTGTGTGTGTGTGTGTGTGTGTGTGTGTGTTGGTGGAGTGGGGGGTTTGTTGGGAGGTAGGTGGGTGTTTTTTGTGTTGAGAAGAGGAGAGAGAATGGTTGTATAACAACACACAGGGTATGTAATGAACTGTATAGTACAGTATGTTGACAGGCCATTGTTATGGAGGAAAAACCCTCTGGGAGAAGCTGCAGACAGACTATCAGAACACATTATAACGAGGCCTGTGTAGTTGCATCCCACTGACATTACTAACAAGACATGAGATATCTTCCCTTCTGCTTCCTTGCTCAATAGTAGACGAGAGAGAGGGTAAGACAGAGATAGAGAGAGAGAGGGGGGGGGGGTTATAAAGAGCAGTATAATGTATTGAGTGGTGTGTCTGTGAACTGTGTAGGGCATGTACACTTGCTTTTAACAACCTTTATGTTTTTAGTACAGTGAGAAAAACATCAGCCAACATCCTGACTCTGTCGAGAGACAATGAAAGGAAGGCCATTAGGCAAACTACTGACAAGACATAAAGTGAGATATCTTCCCTTCTGCTTCCTTGCTCAATAGTAGACGGCAGAGAGGGTAAGATAGATAGAGACAGACAGATAGATAGAGACATACAGACAGACAGACAGGCAGACAGACAGAGTAAGAGAGAGAGAGAGAGAGAGAGAGAGAGAGAGAGAGAGAGAGAGAGAGAGAGAGAGAGAGAGAGAGAGAGAGAGAGAGAGAGAGAGAGAGAGAGAGAGAGTATAATGTATTGACTGTGCATTGTGCAGGGCCAGTACCCTTGTAATGTTTTTATTACTGTGAGAAAACATCAGCCAACATCCTGACTCTGTCGATAGACAATGAAAGGAAGACCATTAGGCAAACTACAGTCTAAACTAAATCAATGTACAGGAACTCCCCTGACACAGATAGAGGTCTCATCCTACTAAGTACTGTAGGATGAGGAATCAATCATAGTATGCTATAAAGACCTCTATACTCCCTCTCCATCAGGGAAGTCCACCTAAAGAGACTAGACTCCTGGTAATTGGACTAATGGATGACAGGAACAGGAACACAACCCTACCACAGCTCACCCAAACACTGCACTGTTGAATCTAACGGTTGAAACAAGTTAATCGGTATGATTGGAATTACTAAGGGTTAAGTTCATTTTAATATGGCTGGTTATTAAAGCCTTTATCACTGTGGAGAATGACACAAGTGCCAAAAGGTCAGAGAGCAAGCTGATACTAACATAGGAATTACACTGTCAGTGATTTTCTCTCTCTCTCTCTCTCTCTCTCTCTCTCTCTCTCTCTCTCTCTCTATCTCTCTCTCTCTCTCTCTCTCTATCTCTCTCTCTTTCTCTCTCTCTCTCTTTCTCTCTCTCAACATGTACCTGCTCATGTCATCTGAAGACCTGAATCTATTGAACATCTATTGATAAAACAACCCAGTAATGTAGTAAATGTTACCCAGTAATGTATTGAATATTATGCAGTAATGTAGCAAATATTACCCAGTAAGGTAGTAAATATTACCCAGTAATGTAGTAAATATTACCCAATAATGTAGTACATATTACCCAGTAATGTAGTAAATATTACCCAGTAATGTAGTAAATATTACCCAGTAATGTAGTAAATATTACCCAGTAATGTAGTAACTATTATGCAGTAATGTAGTAAATATTACCCAGTAAGGTAGTAAATATTACCCAGTAATGTAGTAAATATTACCCAGTAATGTAGTAAATATTATGCAGTAATGTAGTAAATATTACCCAGTAATGTAGTAAATATTACCCAATAATGTAGTACATATTACCCAGTAATGTGCAATTTAGCATGCAGTATAAAGCAATATTCCTTTCTATCTCTGTGAGCCAAATGCCAGATATCTGATAAGCACATTGAGCAAAGGAAAGTAAAAGGTCATACCCTTTAAACACACCGTCACTGGGGTTATAACCATTTTTTCAGCTAATTCACTGGGGAAGTGGTATAATCGGGCAGTTATTAACAAGTCTTGTGCCATCCTGTACCATCCTGTACATGGTGTATGTGTGCCTCTGTAGTTGACAGATAGACCAAAATAACACACAGGACCATCCACTATGTAAATTAAGACATTCACTTCTCATTAAGTCCTATTTTAAGCAGCATATAAATGTATTAGTTTAATGCTTTTACAAAGAATATACATGGATTGAAATAGAAATTAATTGATGTCACTAAGTCCTTTTTACCAGCAGCAATAACAGTAGTGTTTTAATGGTTTTAGCTCTGTACACTCGTACCCGTATGCAGATTGAAAATGTTACATTTGGGCACTAAACTAACAAGCACGTAAATTGGAACGCTAGTGGCTGTACAGTAACATGGTATACATGACTTCAGAGCTCTGGCTCTGTGCTTCACACCATTGTATGAGTTTAGGCTGACAAGTTGCCCCCATCTCTCCAGCTAATTGGGCAACTTTTGCTAGTGTTTTGTTGTCTGAGTGAGGCGAAATGATATACATTAAGATTACTCAGTGTATTTTGAAAGATGAGACGTTGAGGATTACAATAAATACCCCTTTGATGTCACGCAAGCAAACCAAACACCCAAATGTCCAAACGTGTTTAGTGAGTGTAGAGGGAGGGATGGTCAGGGATGTTCTCTCAATACGTGTGTGAATTGGACCATTTTCCTGTCCTGCTAAGCTTTTGAAATGTAACAAGTACTTTTGGGTGTCAGGGAAAATGTATGTAGTAAAAAATGCATTCTTTTTTTTAGGAATGTAGTGAAGAAAAAGTAAAAGTAGTCCTTAAATATGAATAGAAAACTAAAGTACTGATGCCCCAAAAAACGACGTAAGTAATACTTTAAAGTATTTTTACTTAAGTACCTTACACCACTGAAAATGCACATAAAATCAAGAGTGTAATGTTTGGATTCAGTCTTGTGTCAGGTGAACTGTTGTGTACTCACCTTTGGTCTAAGAACGTTACCATTATCTCCCAACTGTTCCCTTTCAGTTGCTACCACGGTTACCATATGCTTTTCATGTTTCTTCTGTAAGAAACATTTCAATTTAGCCCTATCCATATAGGCCAATTCCCACAAGTGTAAAGGGTTAATGGAGTCATGATCATGGTTATAATGGTTTTAGCAGGATTCATGATCATGGTTTTAACAGGAATCATAGTCATGGTTTTAACAGGAGTCATAGTCATGGTTTTAATGGTTTTAACAGGAGTCATAGTCATGGTTTTAATGGTTTTAACAGGAGTCATAGTCATGGTTTTAACAGGAGTCATAGTCATGGTTTTAATGGTTTTAACAGGAGTCATAGTCATGGTTTTAATGGTTTTAACAGGAGTCATAGTCATGGTTTTAACAGGAGTCATAGTCATGGTTTTAAAGGTTTTAGCAGGATTCATGATCATGGTTTTAACAGGAGTCATAGTCATGGTTTTAACAGGAATCATAGTCATGGTTTTAATTGTTTTACAGGGAGACTGTAGAAAGGTTAATTTGGCTTGTTGGAGGTTTAATTGATTGGTATAATGACTGTGATGTCACACAGACCGACTAAGCCTGCTCAGAGTGACACAGGCATAATTACACCGTCTCGGTGACCAGGGGAGACAGACATGGAACATGGAAAACGTGTGTGTGTGTGTCTTTAGCATTCTGACAGAATAATACATATTAATGAAGTGACTGCATGGTCTACAGCACCTTTAAGAGAATCAAGTCTAACGTGTGACGCTGTACCCAGATGTATAGTCTGTTGTTTTCTCTTGTATTTCTCTGAGAGTATTAGTACCAAGGTTGGAGTTTAGCAGACATACTGAGGGATGTGACAGAGGATTTTTGAGACTGATAGATAGACACAATCAGACAAAAACACATAGAAACTCAGGACTGTGTTGGTAGCTGCCCTGCGTACTCTGAGGCCGAAGGGGTTATGTGTGAGCTCTACCTTGTAGTTAAGGGAGCCAGAGGTATGGGTGGTAGAGGGCTTGGGGAACCTCAAATCGCTGCTTATGGGCATCTGAGATCTGGGGATACATAACACAGGGACAGGGTTCAGGAGGACTTTTTGGTGTTTTGTTGTGGGTTGCAAGTGACACAGTGTGTGTGTGTGTTGTGTGTGTGTGTTTGTGTGTGTGTGTGTGTGTGTGTGTGTGTGTGTTGTGTGTGTGTGTGTGTGTGTGTGTGTGTGTGTGTTTGTGTGTGTGTTTGTGTGTGTGTGTGTTTGTGTGTGTGTGTGTGTGTGTGTGTGTGTGTGTGTGTGTGTGTGTGTGTGTGTGTGTGTGTGTGTGTGTGTGTGTGTGTGTGTGTGTGTGTGTGTGTGTGTGTGTGTGTTTGTGTGTGTGTGTGTACCATGAATCTGAGTCAGTTCACTGTCTGCATGTCAGACGGGCCAACAATTCCCCAATCACAAGCACCAAGGTACGTCATTTGTATTTATTTAAAGCAGATATGTGTATGTCGACAAATTCAAGAGCAATTTCTAGTATAGGGTGTTATTCTTTGAAAAAATACCCTTTCCCAAGGGTCAGGACTGACTGTGAAAAAGCTGGAAAATTGAAAAACTGTTATTCTGTCTATCATGTTTAGCAATATGAAAGACAGAAAATAAGAGAGATGGAAAAACGGGGGAGGAGGAGGAAGTTGGAGGTAAAGCTCACTGGTGCTGTTGGGTCTCTCCTCTCTGACCACAGAGTAGCCGTCATTGGTGGACGAAGAAGCACCATGGAGCATTTCCCTCATCCAATGGGCTCCAACAACAGCCTTGCTGCTGACATCCCAGCTAGGGTATGAAGGGAATCATCATCACCATCACCATCATCATCATCACCATCATTATCACCATCATCACCATCATCACATCATCATCATCATCACCACCATCATCATCAGCAGCAGCATGTATTATGTATGTTATGGTTGGCCAACCTTTCTCCTTGAAAGCTACTGGATATTCAGGTATTTGCTCCAACCCAGTTGTAACAGTCCTAATTGACCTAATCAAGGTCCTGAGGAGAGTTCGGTACTCATGATATCTGCATTCTCTTTAGTAATGATGGGAACGGAACGTAAATCCTCTAGGCACGATGAGATTTGTTTAGGCCTGGAGTAGAGGACCGAGGTCTGTGGTCTCTGTCAGAGCAAAAAGGAAATAGGTTTCTATGGACCAAACACTGACCCAATAACCGATCACAAATAACCACTTCAGCCAATAGGGATTCAGCTGGAATTCATGAAAATCAGCACTGTGAATAATACATTCTAAATCATACAGTTCATGATTTCACTTTGAGTAAATGTAAGCAAAAACGTTAGATTGTGAGTAGGACTAATTATACAAGTCATGTTATCAATGTATCTGCACTTTGAGCTACTGTCTGGGGCAAGATATTAACCAAGCAGAGAGGATGGGCATGACATTGACCAAGCAGAGAGGATGGGTAGAAGTAGACTGGAGTATGGTTCTGCCTCATCCCTAATATACAGACCAAAACCATGGGCAGTGACCGGAAGAGAGAGTGTGTGTCTGTGGTTGGCATTGTCTCCCCTCTAGACAGTTGTTTGTGATTGGGCGTGACAGCTGTGATAATATCCATATCAGTGTCAACACTTACTGTCCTCAGCCCTGTCCCCTTTCTCTGTTGTGTGTGTGTGTTCTTACAATCTTTGATAACTGCAGGCTCCCCAGTAGCCATTAGAACGACCAAAGCAAAAGCCACTGTTGTCACCAGCAGGAACCCTGACCGTCAGAATTAAAACGTCTGCTTCCAAAACCTAATACACACACACATAAAAATACATAGTAAATAAATACACGCTAACACAAATCCACCAACAAAAGACACACTTTATGTGTCACCAGTCATTACCTCTGATTACCACAAGGTCGGGTCTAACATGTAGTCAACACTGTCTGTCAAATGAGGCCTTATGGCAGATCCTCTGTTGTTCAGTTGATAGACTAGATCATTGGTTATTGAAATGTCAGGATAGTGGGTTCGATTCTCGGGACCACCTAAACATCAACAGAATGTTTGCAAGCATGACTGTAAGTCACCTTGGATAAAGTGTCTGCTAAACGGCATTTATAATTATTTGTTAGCTCTGCTATAGACACTAGCTACTGCTGTCAAGGAAAGAGACCTGAGGACACAACAGGACACTTCTGCTGTCAAGGAAAGGGACTTGCGGACACTAGAGGACACTACTGCTGTCAAGGAAAGAGACCTGAGGACACTAGAGGACACTACTGCTGTCAAGGAAAGGGACCGGAGGACACAACAGGACACTACTGCTGTCAAGGAAAGAGACCTGAGGACACAACAGGACACTACTGCTGTCAAGGAAAGGGACTTGCGGACACTAGAGGACACTACTGCTGTCAAGGAAAGGGACCTGTGGACACAACAGGACACATGTCTGTATAATTCTTTGGGGACAAACACATTTAAATCTGGATCATCCCAGCTCAATCATGTCACTGCTTGTTTCTCACTGATGACACTAGACATGACATATGGACTGGAGAGAGAAAGACAGATGGAGAGAGAGAGAGAGACAGAGACAGAGACAAAGAGACAAAGAGAGAGAGAGAGAGAGAGAGAGAGAGAGAGAGAGAGAGAGAGAGAGAGAGAGAGAGAGAGAGAGAGAGAGAGAGAGAGAGAGAGAGAGAGAGAGAGAGCCAGAGACAGAACCAGAGAGAGAGAGAGAGAGAGAGAGAGGGAGAGAGAGAGACATAAAGACAGAGGGAGAGACAGAGGGAGAGAGAGAGCATATGTCTGTCAGCGAGACCGTGTGTCTGTCAGAGAGATACAGAGAGACCGTGTGTCTGTCAGAGAGATACAGAGAGACCGTGTGTCTGTTAGAGGGATACAGAGAGACCGTGTGTCTGTCAGAGAGATACAGAGAGACCGTGTGTCTGTCAGAGAGATACAGAGAGACTGTGTGTATGTTAGAGAGATACAGAGAGACCGTGTGTCTGTTAGAGAGATACAGAGAGACCGTGTGTCTGTCAGAGAGATACAGAGAGGGCTACAATACTGAGTGGTTCAGGGATCCTAGTGCTTGGCAGAGCAGCCCCAGCCTTTTTAAACAGACCCATCATATCTCCCTCCCCATTAGGCCCCAGTCCCAGTACTGGTGGAGACACAGGCAAGGTGAGTGAGTGTGTGTGCGTGTGTGTGTGTGTATGTGTGTGTGTGTGTGCGTGCGTGCGTGCGTGTGTGTATGAAGAGCGTTGCCAGCTTGTTTAATGTGGTGTGAAGAGCATGCGAGGGTATGCAAACAGACCGCCGGGGAACGTGTGTGCCACCATGCGCCTGCAATCAATTAACACACCACAACTCTCCATCAATTAACACACCACATCTCTCCATCAATAAACACACCACAACTCTCCATCAATTAACACACCACAACTCTCCATCAATTAACACACCACAACTCTCCATCAATTAACACACCACAACTCTCCATCAATTAACACACCACAACTCTCCATCAATTAACACACCACAACTCTCCATCAATTAACACACCACAACTCTCCATCAATTAACACACCACAACTCTCCATCAATTAACACACCACAACTCTCCATCAATTAAAACACCACATCTCTCCATCAATAAACACACCACAACTCTCCATCAATTAACACACCACAACTCTCCATCAATTAACACACCACAACTCTCCATCAATTAACACACCACAACTCTCCATCAATTAACACACCACAACTCTCCATCAATTAACACACCACAACTCTCCATCAATTAAAACACCACATCTCTCCATCAATAAACACACCACAACTCTCCATCAATTAAAACACCACATCTCTCCATCAATAAACACACCACAACTCTCCATCAATATACACACCACAACAGTGGCCATGGTCTGTCTGACCCAAACACACACAGTGGCCATGGTCTGTCTGACCCAAACACACACAGTGGACATGGTCTGTCTGACCCAAACACACACAGTGGCCATGGTCTGTCTGACCCAAACACACACAGTGGCCATGGTCTGTCTGACCCAAACACACACAGTGTCCATGGTATGTCTGACCCAAACACACACAGTGCCAATGGTATGTCTGACCCAAACACAGTGTCACCAACTGCTCCATATGAACTACAAACATGATCCAAGATCATTTACATTGTCAGACATATGATAAGGATAATGTCTCCCTTACCTTTGACCTCTTGTTGATAGCAGTTCAACTTGAGCTCTACAAGGACCCTTCAGACATCTTCTGAGTCCAGCCCTAAGACGGCTAGGGCTGCAAGGACTAGCTGGATTCTAGAATATTCATGAAATAATAATAAAAGCCCTTTAATAATGAAACATGAACACATTTGTATTTCACAGCATAGCTTTTCTAGCTGGAAATTGTGCAACAGATAGAAGTTTATTGTCTTGCAACTTGATGAGAACTGAATGGTAGTTAGACTAAAGCATTCATTCATGTCTCTAGCCATGATAGTAATTCATTCATGTCTCTATCCATGATAGTAATTCATGTCTCTATCCATGATAGTAATTCATTCATGTCTCTATCCATGATAGTAATTCATGTCTCTATCCATGATAGTAATTCATTCATGTCTCTATTCTTGATAGTAATTCATTCATGTCTCTATCCATGATAGTAATTCATTCATGTCTCTAGCCTTGATAGTAATTAATTAATGTCTCTATCCATGATAGTAATTAATTCATGTCTCTATCCATGATAGTAAGTCATTCATGTCTCTAGCCATAATAGTAATTAATTCATGTCTCTAGCCATGATAGTAATTCATTCACGTCTCTATCCATGATAGTAATTCATTCATGTCTCTAGCCATGATAGTAATTCATTCATGTCTCTAGCCATGATAGTAATTCATTCACGTCTCTAGCCATGATAGTAATTCATTCATGTCTCTAGCCATGATAGTAATTCATTCATGTCTCTAGCCATGATAGTAATTCATTCATGTCTCTATCCATGATAGTAATTCATGTCTCTATCCATGATAGTAATTCATTCATGTCTCTATCCATGATAGTAATTCATGTCTCTATCCATGATAGTAATTCATTCATGTCTCTAGCCTTGATAGTAATTCATTCATGTCTCTATCCATGATAGTAATTCATTCATGTCTCTAGCCTTGATAGTAATTAATTAATGTCTCTATCCATGATAGTAATTAATTCATGTCTCTATCCATGATAGTAAGTCATTCATGTCTCTATCCATGATAGTAATTCATGTCTCTAGCCATGATAGTAATTCATGTCTCTATCCATGATAGTAATTCATTCATGTCTCTAGCCATGATAGTAATTCATGTCTCTAGCCATGATAGTAATTCATTCATGTCTCTAGCCATAATAGTAATTCATTCATGTCTCTAGCCATGATAGTAATTCATTCACGTCTCTATCCATGATAGTAATTCATTCATGTCTCTAGCCATGATAGTAATTCATTCATGTCTCTAGCCATGATAGTAATTCATTCACGTCTCTAGCCATGATAGTAATTCATTCATGTCTCTAGCCATGATAGTAATTCATGTCTCTATCCATGATAGCAATTCATTCATGTCTCTAGCCATGATAGTAATTCATTCATGTCTCTAGCCATGATAGTAATTCATTCATGTCTCTATCCATGATAGTAATTCATTCATGTCTCTAGCCATGATAGTAATTCATTCATGTCTCTAGCCATGATAGTAATTCATTCATGTCTCTAGCCATGATAGTAATTCATTCATGTCTCTATCCATGATAGTAATTCATTCATGTCTCTATCCATGATAGTAATTCATTCATGTCTCTAGCCATGATAGTAATTCATTCATGTCTCTATCCATGATAGTAATTCATTCATGTCTCTATCCATGATAGTAATTCATTCATGTCTCTATCCATGATAGTAATTCATTCATGTCTCTAGCCATGATAGTAATTCATGTCTCTATCCATGATAGTAATTCATTCATGTCTCTAGCCATGATAGTAATTCATTCATGTATCTATCCATGATAGTAATTCATTCATGTATCTATCCATGATAGTAATTCATTCATGTATCTATCCATGATAGTAATTCATTCATGTCTCTAGCCATGATAGTAATTCATTCATGTCTCTATCCATGATAGTAATTCATCTGTTTTACCTGATGGTAATGTTTTTTTTTATAAGTTGTGTTCAGGATTCCCTCCTGAACATATCTCTTCTGCCACAACTTATTAACCGATACACCAATGAATGTAGCCTACCTGAGGTTTGCTATATAATGGTTACAGAAAGGGTAGGCCAGCAACAGTTGAAGCTAGGTTGTACATTAGTGTAAGCTGGTAACTGTATAGTGTCATACTCAAATAAAATGTAGTTTTAAACACATGATTACATAGTATATTTATGAATACCTAATCTGAGACTATGTTCTCCAGTGAGTTAGACGTTGTCTTATCTATTTTACTGCCCTCTGTCTCATCCACGTTATATCATATTACTCTGTCATAAGGTCTTACTGGCCATATAACACAGTGGGTGTGTGTGTGTGTGTGTTTGTTTGAACATGTGCTGTAATTCAATTCTACATATGTTTTTATATCTGTGTAAGAGAGAGAGGGAGAGAGAGAGAGAGAGAGAGAGGGAGTGAGAGAGGGAGAGGGAGAGGGAGAGAGAGAGGGAGAGAGGGAGAGAGAAAGAGAGAGAGAGAGAGAGAGAGAGAGAGAGAGAGAGAGAGACTGGGAGAGAGAGAGAGAGAGAGAGAGAGAGAGAGAGAGAGAGAGAGAGAGAGAGAGAGAGAGAGAGAGACTGTATGTTGTCTGCAACTTTAAAACGTGATAACCATCACAGCCAACAAAGTGTGTTTGCCCGTTGTAACCCCGTACTGCAGTCAAATTACCAAATCGCCCACTAGAGGCCTCATGGGTGGAATGTTATTATTATTTTTCATAATTTAAACATCTTCAATTTTTTTTTTTTGCCGTAACTCCAGTGTTTCTATGTCAAACGATTTAGTCATACAGTATTTCAGCCTTCTGTGATGTGTATAAAGTGTAATATTGGGAAGCAAACTCAAAATAGAATCTATTTCAACTCTACATCTGACATGATACAGTAGTCTTCTTTGTTTTAAGTGTGAGGTGAATACTTTTGTTTCAAAGTAGATTTGTTTAAGAATACCAAGAAACACTCTGTGTGACCCTGATTTAGCCCACTGCAGTAAATTAATAATTCCTGCTATATCGTCCTTATATAGCCCGGTTTATATAACCCGGTTTATATAGCCCGGTTTATATAACCCGGTTTATATAGCCCGGTTTATATAACCCGGTTTATATAGCCCGGTTTATATAACCCGGTTGATATAGCCCGGTTTATGGACCAGTATGCATGCATGTGTCCATGCTTGTGTGTGTGTGTGTGTTGTAATGGTTTACCTTGAAACACTCATCCTTTGGTTTAAACAAACTGTGATTTGTATTATCCTAATCCTCGCATGACCCCCATTGACGATTTCAATCCATTCACCACACACTTTATTAGCCTGGGTACAATCACTTACAATCACTTTACTAAACCATCATCTATGATTATGTACTTCTGTTATTCAATCAGGCTGTACCAGTGATGACCTCCATTAAGTCATTTTATTGGAGTGATGGCACTAGTGTATTGTAATTGGTATGAGAGGTTAGTAATGATCAATATAATCATGGATTATTAGGAGATTGCAAATGGCCGTCGGATCAAACGTTTTATCAATAATGGTGAAAGCCTGAAGCTGAGATGACACTGACATGATGTAGCAGTGTTATTTTGTGATTTAGTTATTTTTTTCAAAGAGCAACATGTTAAATATGTGATTAAATGTGTATGTAATGACTGATCATGTAATCTAGGAAGTATACTGAGTGGTCAGGTTGTCAGTGCATAGTAACACTCCTACCAGCACAGCCCTTCACAATATCACAGTAACCATTATTTGTAAACCTATTTCTGAGCTGTGACCCACCTGAAGCTTTAACAAGTGAAGGTGAGCCATCAGGTAAACAGAGCCAGTGTCACTAGCCAGGGTCGCGTATGAAGCCATTAAGAAATCACAGGGTCCCGACCCGCCAATTGTCAAGATGAGAGTCTGAGTCTCTCCTCTCCTCTCCTCTCCTCTCCTCTCCTCTCCTCTCCTCTCCTCTCCTCTCCTCTCCTCTCCTCTCCTCTCCTCTCCTCTCCTCTCCTCTCCTCTCCTCTCCTCTCCTCTCCTCTCCTCTCCTCTCCTCTCCTATGTTTTTATCCACTTCTCTTGCTGTCCTTCTCTCACTCCAAATTCAATACCACTCGGTCGTTTCCATTTGCTGCCCCTCACACACAAGCTTGAAGCACTAGCCCATTCCGATTAACCAAACTGGAATTGGCAATTCACCCCTGACTATTGATCCTGTTGTTTTCAAACAGGCCCCTCAATGCTGACAGCTGCCTACCTAGTGTGTCTGTGTGTGTGAGAGTGTGTGTGTGTGTGTGAGAGTGTGTGTGTGAGAGTGTGTGTGTGTGTGAGAGAGAGTGTGTGCATGCATGAGTGCGTGCTGAGGGGGTGTTGAAACACACATGGCCTGAGTTATAATGGGGTGATCCATTTAAAAGGTGGACAACATATAACATTTGATACCAAGTAAGAAGGTTTTGTCTAACTGGAGATGTCCGTTCACTGTCAGATGACATACAGTGCCAATCTACAGCACAGGCATCACAGTAGCTGTAAAACAAGTAAGAATGAAATCTAATTGTATTGGTCACATAAAGATGTTTAGTGAAGTTATTGCGTGTGTAGCGAAATGCTTGTGTTTCTAGCTCAGACAGTGCAGTACTATCTAACAAGTAATATATAACTATTTCACAACATATACACAATACATACAAATCTAAGTAAAGGAGTGATTAAAAATATTTTTAAAAACTGTATGTCCACGTTATATCTACTACTACTTTATACCCAGTGGATAGCTGTTGAACCAATTAGCCATACAGACACTGTCTATAGGCATTATACACCCAGGGGATAGCTGTTGAACCAATTAGCCATACAGACACTGTCTATAGGCATTATACACCCAGGGGATAGCTGTTGAACCAATTAGCCATACAGACACTGTCTACAAGGCATTATACACCCAGGGGATAGCTGTTGAACCAATTAGCCATACAGACACTGTCTACAAGGCATTATACACCCAGGGGATAGCTGTTGAACCAATTAGCCATACAGACACTGTCTATAGGCATTATACACCCAGGGGATAGCTGTTGAACCAATTAGCCATACAGACACTGTCTATAGGCATTATACACCCAGGGGATAGCTGTTGAACCAATTAGCCATACAGACACTGTCTATAGGCATTATACACCCAGGGGATAACTGTTGAACCAATTAGCCATACAGACACTGTCTACAAGGCATTATACACCCAGGGGATAGCTGTTGAACCAATTAGCCATACAGACACTGTCTACAAGGCATTATACACCCAGGGGATAGCTGTTGAACCAATTAGCCATACATACACTGTCTATAGGCATTATACACCCAGGGGATAGCTGTTGAACCAATTAGCCATACATACACTGTCTATAGGCATTACACACCCAGGGGATAGCTGTTGAACCAATTAGCTATACAGACACTGTCTATAGGCATTACACACCCAGGGGATAGCTGTTGAACCAATTAGCCATACAGACACTGTCTATAGGCATTACACACCCAGGGGATAGCTGTTGAACCAATTAGCTATACAGACACTGTCTATAGGCATTACACACCCAGGGGATAGCTGTTGAACCAATTAGCCATACAGACACTGTCTATAGGCATTACACACCCAGGGGATAGCTGTTGAACCAATTAGCCATACAGACACTGTCTATAGGCATTACACACGCAGGGGATAGCTGTTGAACCAATTAGCTATACAGACACTGTCTATAGGCATTATACACCCAGGGGATAGCTGTTGAACCAATTAGCCATACAGACACTGTCTATAGGCATTACACACCCAGGGGATAGCTGTTGAACCAATTAGCCATACAGACACTGTCTATAGGCATTATACACCCAGGGGATAGCTGTTGAACCAATTAGCTATACAGACACTGTCTATAGGCATTACACACCCAGGGGATAGCTGTTGAACCAATTAGCTATACAGACACTGTCTATAGGCATTACACAGGCCTGCTCTAATACACATACACACACATACACACACACACACATACATACACAAACACACTGACTTGTAAAATAATGAGAAGGCTCCTAACTGTCAGTGTTAGGGTTGATGTCCGCTTTTACCCCATAGGAAGTAAATAAGGTGTAATGATTTACCTCTGTGTGTGGAAGTGTGTGTGTGTGTCTCTGTGTCTGTGGAAGTGTGTGTGTCTCTGTGTCTGTGGAAGTGTGTGTGTGTGTGTGTGTGTGTGTGTGTGTGTGTGTGTGTGTGTGTGTGTGTGTGTGTGTGTGTGTGTGTGTGTGTGTGTGTGTGTGTGTGTGTGTGTGTGTGTGTGTGTGTTTGACAGGTTCAAGGCAAGAATGAACATTATCCAGCTCTGTCAAGTAGGTCAAAGTATAGATACATAGATACATGACCTGCACAACTCTGTATACTACCTGGAGATACTGGAACAACATGTTACTGCTTTTCAATTGTCTACTATTACCTTTCATGTGCTTGTTGCTCCAACTTTCTAGCTGTTACTTTGTACTGTTCGAGGTTTAATGAGAGAGAGAAAAAACGTTACGAAATATCGAAAGGCAGAATACAGAAGTAGAACTGATAGCTAATTTTCCCCCAACATCGGCCACTCCCTAACTTCGGACAATCTCTAGCGGTTGGAGGACTAAATCACCTGGAGCTCAACATTTAAATGGCCTGGAAAATAACAGAAAGTTTTGCGACTAAAGACATCCTTCTAGTTAGCTGTTTACCGATTATTATTGCAATTTATGTAAGTTAAGTTAGGTTTTGAGAGTTTTCAAAAAAGCAATACGTATACACATTTTGTGGGACACGCTGTATATCGTAACATTCGACTGCGCGACAGACCACACATAATTTAATATCCAACTTTTTACCTCTGAAATATAGCTAACGGATTTGTTAATGTTTCTAGCTTGGTTGCTAAATGTTGATATAACTGCTAAATAACCAAAAAGGAAAGACATTGTAAGCTTTAGATAATACCTATCACGAAAACAGCTGAATGTTGTCAAGCGTCTTCTGAGGGGGTTGTTATGCCAAAATGTATTTTGAACTTTGAACCATTAACTTTTTGACACCTATCTCTGTTGGCTGTTTCATCTTACAACAGCTACATAGATAAATTATTTAGTCAAATGTTACAATGTATGTATCGATATTAAACTAATTGTGACACTAATTTTCATTGCAGATAACATCAAACAAAAAAAGTGGCTACACTTTCAGTTATTGTGGAAACTTTAATCATCACCTTTCTATGCTTTAGCTTTTAAATGTTAATGTTTATACATATTCATATTGAGTTATCTTTTCTAAAATATGTGTATAGTATGTTATGTTATTTAGCTACATGTATTTCCCACCAGAGCATGGAGAAAGTCAAGAGGAAGCAGTGGAGTGAGGTGGACATGTTCCATGCCATGGAGGACTGCGGGGCAGGGATGGCTATCCGCCAGGCTGCCAAGGTTAGGCATCTTTTGTTTTTAGGAGATTACCACGTGTATATGAATTGTATCTGCTAGTAACAGTTTTATTTTCTTATCTACCAAGGTGCATGGTGTACCTCAGCTACGCCACCCATGGTACCACCCTCAGCCACCTCTGTTACGCCACCCATGGTACCACCTCAGCCACCTCTGTTACGCCACCCATGGTACCATCCTCAGCCACCTCTGTTACGCCACCCATGGTACCACCTCAGCCACCTCTGTTACGCCACCCATGGCAGCACTCTCAGGTTGTATCAATTGCTATTGTTGCTGTAGTACTTCTACATTTTGCAAAACCATGTTAATCAATTTGATGTGTTTTTTGCTTTTTTTTTTCAAATAAAAGAAGACACCACCTGCTGTGCTCACTGTGGGGAGCGTGACCCACCTGCAAGCTCCCCGCAGGAGTGTAGGTCCGAGGTG
The DNA here is from genome assembly GCA_023634145.1 of Thymallus thymallus. Taxonomy (NCBI): domain Eukaryota; kingdom Metazoa; phylum Chordata; class Actinopteri; order Salmoniformes; family Salmonidae; genus Thymallus; species Thymallus thymallus. The sequence goes on along the minus strand of CM042378.1, from coordinate 31,262,079 downwards.
CCATGGGTGTGCTGTGACTTCTGCCAGCACTGGTTCCACTGCTTGTGTGTGCTGTGGGATCTAGAGGTGGCGGTGGAGCTGGATTTTTATTGTGATTTTTGTGACAATATAGGGATGGAGGTTGAGATTTAATTGTTATATATACTATTATAATATATATTTATTCAACCCATCGTGTGTATTTCTTCCTTTACTTTCCAAGTGCATCTCTGCAACACAAACTCCAACAGGATTTTAATTGTTTATGTCAATGCACATGACTGAAATTAAAGTTTCATTTAATGTAAATGATTCAAACTCATTTATATTTTAGTATTAAACTGTTATCTACTTTCTAAAAACATACGTTTAATCTGTAAAACAAATTATGAGACATTATTTGGATACAACACAGAATATGTTGGTTAAGAACCATTTTTTAAGAGTCCACAGGGGAGCGCATCGGGCTACGAATTTTTTACCGGAAGGCTAGCCAACTAGTCAACTATCTAGTAAACACTTTGGATACAAGGTTGGTTTCTCATTTTTTAACAAAATTAAACTGATATATCTTGTAATTGAAAAGATAATAGTAGTATTTCCACTGAAGTGTCAAACATGCTAATTACACCAATATTCACAAAACATTGGTAGCTTGATCACAAGATAACACTGTTGAAGGTAATATATTTCTTAAATGCTGTTGAATATGCCGATAATAGGGGGTTCCACGCTATCTACATAAAGGAATGATTAAAAAAGAAATACAAGGAAAATACTTCAACAAGCGTTGAGATCCATTGACTAGTCTCTCTTTCTCTCTTTCTCTCTCTCTTTCTCTCGCTCTCTCTCTTCATATTGCTCTCACCTATCTCTCTCCTTCTATCTCTCTCTGTCTCTCTTAACTCTCTCTGTCTCTGTATCTCTCTTTCTCTCTCTCTATCTCTCTCTCTCTTTCTCTCTCTCACATCTCTCTCTCCCTCTTTCTCTCTTTCTCTCTCTCACCTCTCTCTCTCACCTCTCTCTCTCACCTCTCTCTCTCACCTCTCTCTCTCTCTCTATCTATCTCTCTCGCTCATAGTAATCTGAGTTACTTTAAGCTTCCTTTGACAGCTAATTATCTTTTACAGCACACTGAGAATGCAAGTGAAATAAACCTCATACAAATGTGCATAAAACACACACACACACACACACACACACACACACACACACACACACACACAAACACAAACACACACACACACACACAAACACACACTCAAACACACAGTCAATCCATTCAAACTAAATCCACATTTCCTTTCTTCAAATGTTCTATGAAGTAATTACCAGCTGAATGTAAACACTACCTTCATTAAATCCATTTAAAATCTAATTACCATAGTAAAAATACCTTTAATTTCAACATGTCAACTTTCATGTTTATGTCTGATTGAAAAACACCACCGGCTCTTTACATATGACCTGTGAAGAGAGGAGATTCCCAGGCTCTTCAGAGAACCATTATACAAAAACTGTGTCAGTTCGTGTTTCATATCAACAGATGATCACTGAGCATATACACATTTAAAAATAGCTAATGCATGCATGGACACACACACATAAATACATACACACACACACATACACACACCTCCTTCCTTTCTCACTCAGAGGATGGCTTGTAGGCTGGTGAACCAATCTGATCGTTTCCATGACAACAAAAGGGTGCGGAAGCAAACTTCTGTCAGGTGCCAAGAGCTGATTGCAGTAGAACCGTGAGTGTGTGTGTGTGTGTGTGTGTGTGTGTGTGTGTGTGTGTGTGTGTGTGTGTGTGTGTGTGTGTGTGTGTGTGTGTGTGTGTGTGTGTGTGTGTGTGTGTGTGTGTGTGTGTGTGTGTGTGTTTGTGTGTGTGTGTTAGTGCCTACATGCCTAAGAGGGAGAACAGAGTGTGCTTATCTTTGTGAACGCAAATACCCCTCAGTCTGTCAGTCTACCTACTCCAACTCTGTCTCTCTCTCTGTCTCTCTGTCTCTCTGTCTCTCTGTCTCTCTGTCTCTCTGTCTCTCTGTCTCTCTCTCTCTCTCATTTCCCTTCACTTTTCCATCTGACACTCTGTCCTCTCTCCTTCACCAACATAACCTGTTCAGCCAATACTCTCTCTCTTCCTCTGCCATCCATTATTACCCCTTCAGTGCTGTTCTCTTCCTCTGCCATCCATTATTACCCCTTCAGTGCTGTTCTCTTCCTCTGCCATCCATTATTACCCCATCAGTGCTGTTCTCTTCCTCTGCCATCCAGTATTACCCCATCAGTGATGTTCTCTTCCTCTGCCATCCATTATTACCCCTTCAGTGCTGTTCTCTTCCTCTGCCATCCAGTATTACCCCATCAGTGATTTTCTCTTCCTCCGCCATCCATTATTACCCCTTCAGTGCTGTTCTCTTCCTCTGCCATCCATTATTACCCCTTCAGTGCTGTTCTCTTCCTCTGCCATCCAGTATTACCCCATCAGTGCTGTTCTCACTCCTTATCTTCACTGCCACTGACAGCAACAGAGAGATAGAGAGAGCATGAAAGGGAATTAAAGTGCTAGAAATTTCTAAACTTTTTTTCAACTCCTCTCCTCTATCCTTTCACAGTGTCCAGACTCACTCTGCTTACTGTACAGCCAGTATTTATTCTCCTCTCCTCTCCTCTCCTCTCCTCTCCTCTCCTCTCCTCTCCTCTCCTCTCCTCTCCTCTCCTCACAGAAATCTAATTAGCATAACAAAACCCCATAAAAATGTGTACGTTTAAGCTAGAAATGTTGCACTTCTGCTGTGAAAGGTGACAAAGCTAGAGCAGTGTTAGTCAGACATCCCCAAAGTTAGCAATTCTCACAAAAACGTCTGTAGCGTCCAAACGGTTTGGCCTGCAAATCCTTCTATGGAAAGATGAGACACGAATATGATGGTGTTTGTGCTGTTCTGTGAAGGGAGTAGTACACAGCGTTGTATGAGATCTTCAGTTTCTTGGCAATTTCTCGCATGGAATAGCCTTCAATAGACTGACGAGTTTCAGAAGAAAGGTCTTTGTTTCTGGCCGTTTTGAGCCTGTAATCGAACCCACAAACGCTGATGCTCCAGATACTTAGCTAGTCTAAAGATGTCCAGTTTTATTGCTTCTTTAATCAGAATAACAGTTTTCAGCTGTGCTAACATAATTGCAAAAGGGATTTCTAATGATCTATTAGCCTTTTAAAATCATAAACATGGATTAGCTAACACAGCGTGCCATTAGAATACAGGAGTGATGGTTGCTGATGTCACGACTTTTGCCGAAGTTGCTCCCTCCCCTGGGGCGGGCGGACGAAGAAGGTCGACGTCACCCGAGTACTAGCCACCACCGATCATTACAGTTTCGTTTGTCCCGTTCCATTCACACCTGGTTCCCATTTCACTAATTTTATGTTCGTTTTATTCCCTCTTTTCCCCCCCTGGTTATTGTCGGTGATTGTTTCGTGTGGGAAGTACTCTGTGTGTGACGTGTTCTTCCTTGTTTTGTCTCGTTGGAAAGTAATTAAAACGTTTACTCCACCGAACGCATCCAGCCTCCCTGCGCCTGCTTCCACCACTCGCTACACTCATCTTTCTCACAGCTGATAATGGGCCTCTGTGCGCCTATGTAGATATTACATTAAACATCAGCCGTTTCCAGCTACAATAGTCATTTACATCATTAACAAAGTCTACACTGTATTTCTGATTAATTTGATGTAATTTAAATGGATAAAAATTTAGCTTTTCTTTCAAAAACAAGGAAACTTTTGAACGGTAGTGTATATATATATACATATATATATATATATATATATATAGAGAGAGAGAGAGAGAGAGAGAGAGAGAGATCGAGAGAGACAGAGAGAGAGAGAGAGAGAGAGAGAGAGAGAGAGAGAGAGAGAGAGAGAGAGAGAGAAAGAGAAAGAGAAAGAGAAAGAGAAAGAGAAAGAGAAAGAGAAAGAGAAACAAACAGACGTTTGAGTGTGGTTTTGTTTTGCCCTGGGAGAGCTTCATCATACAAGCTAGTCACGATGTCATCAGTAGGCGCCACTCTGACCCCATTACCGCACAATATATGGGAAACACACATACCAACTGCTCTGGAAACAGCGGAGCAAACACACACACACACGCTGTACATACACATACATACTTCTTGGGAAAAACATCAGGACCCTTCAAAAAGGGCACTGACAGTATAAAGAGCCCATAGAGAAGAGGGGAGGGAGGGAGGGAGGGAGGGACAGAAAATTAGAAGTTAGGGGAGAGGGTGAGTAGGGAGAAGAGGAGGAAGAAATGTAGATATGGATGACAGATGTACAGACACACAGCAGGACAAATGAAGAAGGGATGGAGAGAGAGAAGGGAGGGAGAGGAAGAGGGAGAATGGGATGGAGAAGGAGAAGAGAGGGAGAGGAAGAATGGGATGGAGAAGGAGAAGGGAGGGAGAGGAAGAGAGAGAAGGGAGGAGAGGAAGAGGGAGAAGGGAGGGAGAAGGGAGGAGAGGAAGAGGGAGAATGGAGAGGAAGAGGGAGAAGGAAGGGAGAGGAAGAGGGAGAATGAGATGGAGAGGGAGAAGGGAGGGAGAGGGAGAAGGGAGAGAGAGGAAGAGGAAGAATGGAGGGAGAGGAAGAGGGAGAAGGGAGGGGAAGGAAGAGGGAGAATGGGATGGAGATGGAGAAGCGAGGCAGATGAAGAGGGAGAATGGGATGGAGAGGGAGAAGGGAGGGAGAGGTTAATGAGACGAAAAGGATGATGCAGTCAGGCATAGGTATTACCCTGCATGTCAGCCCTGTAGCTCTGATACTACTACTGATGCTGGCCAGACAGCCTGCCTGCCACAGGACGGGGCAGAAGGAGAGAGACACACATAGCCACACAGTGATAGGACAAGGGTCAGAGACAGGTCTGGGAGGGGGAAGAGGAGGAAGAGGAGAGAGAGAGAGATAAAGAAGGACTACAGGGACTTTTATGAGAGGGCCTAGAGATGGAGAGAGAGAGAGGGGACCTAGAGATGGAGAGAGAGAGAGAGAGAGAGAGAGAGAGAGAGAGAGAGGGCCTAGAGATGGAGAGAGAGAGAGAGGGCCTGGAGATGGAGAGAGAGAGAGGGCCTAGAGAGAGAGAGAGCTGCCTGTCGTCTCATCGCTCCTAGGGTAATTAAGAGAGAGAGAGAGCATCTTATGAGACTGCAAATCCATATTCCTTTCGTCTTTCTCATCTGTACCATCACTCCTTATGCCTCCCCTATCTATACTCCCCCCCCACCAACTTTCCTCTCCCAACAATCAATCCATCCATCACAGTCTCTCCAAAATGATTAATGCTTCCTGGAAAATTACCCAATTAAAGCAGTTCAGCATGGTCATACATCAGACAGTTAAAAATAGAATCAAGGCCTAATCATATCCCCCTCCTCCTTCTAATCATATCCCCTTCCTCCTTCAAATCATATCCCCCTTCTCCTTCTAATCATGTCCCCCTTCTCCTTCTAATCATATCCCCCTTCTCCTTCTAATCATATCCCCTTCCTCCTTCAAATCATATCCCCCTTCTCCTTCTAATCATGTCCCCCTTCTCCTTCTAATCATATCCCCCTTCTCCTTCTAATCATATCCCCCTCCTCCCTCTAATCATATCCCCCTTCTCCTTCTAATCATGTCCCCCTTCTCCTTCTAATCATATCCCCCTTCCTCCTTCAAATCATATCCCCCTTCTCCTTCTAATCATGTCCCCCTTCTCCTTCTAATCATATCCCCCTTCTCCTTCTAATCATGTCCCCCTTCTCCTTCTAATCATATCCCCCTTCTCCTTCTAATCATATCCCCCTTCTCCTTCTAATCATATCCCCCTTCTCCTTCTAATCATATCCCCCTTCTCCTTCTAATCATATCCCCCTTCTCCTTCTAATCATGTCCCCCTTCTCCTTCTAATCATATCCCCCTTCTCCTTCTAATCATATCCCTCTTCTCCTTCTAATCATAAAGAGTGAGAGCTAAAGAGGGAGAGAGGGACATTTGTCGTACAGTAGTTAACTACTGTAACTTCTATAGCTACTGTACCTACTGTAACTAACTAATGTAACTACTATAACTATTGTACCTACTGTAACTACTGTACCTAATGTAACTACTATAACTACTGTAACTACTGTACCTACTGTAACTACTGTACCTACTGTACCTACTGTAACTACTACAACTACTGTAATTACTGTAACTACTATAACTACTGTAACTACTGTTACTACTATAACTATTGTACCTACTGTAACTACTGTACCTAATGTAACTACTATAACTACTGTAACTACTGTACCTACTGTAACTACTGTACCTACTGTACCTACTGTAACTACTGTAACTACTGTACCTACTGTAACTACTACAACTACTGTAATTACTGTAACTACTATAACTACTGTAACTACTGTTACTACTATAACTACTGTAACTACTGTAACTACTACAACTACTGTAATTACTGTAACTACTATAACTACTGTACCTACTGTTACTACTATGACTACTGTAACTACTGTAACTACTACAACTACTGTAATTACTGTAACTACTATAACCACTGTAACTACTGTAACTACTATACCTACTGTACCTACTGCAACTACTGTAACTACTGTAACTACTACAACTACTGTAATTACTGTAACTACTATAACTACTGTACCTACTGTAACTACTGTAACTACTGTACCTACTGTAACTACTACAACTACTGTAATTACTGTAACTACTATAACTAATGTAACTACTGTTACTACTATAACTACTGTAACTACTGTAACTAATACAACTTCTGTAATTACTGTAACTACTATAACTACTGTACCTACTGTTACTACTATAACTACTGTAACTACTGTAACTACTACAACTACTGTAATTACTGTAACTACTATAACTACTGTAACTACTGTAACTACTATACCTACTGTAACTACTGTAACTACTATAACTACTGTAACTACTATACCTACTGTACCTACTGTAACTACTGTAACTACTACAACTACTGTAATTACTGTAACTACTATAACTACTGTAACTACTGTAACTACTATACCTACTGTACCTACTGTAACTACTATAACTACTGTAACTACTGTAACTACTACAACTACTGTAATTACTGTAACTACTATAACTACTGTAACTACTGCAACTACTATACCTACTGTACCTACTGTAACTACTATACCTACTGTACCTACTGTAACTACTATAACTACTGTAACTACTGTAACTACTGTTACTACTATAACTACTGTAACTACTGTAACTACTACAACTACTGTAATTACTGTAACTACTATAACTACTGTAACTACTGTAACTACTATATCTACTGTACCTACTGTACGTACTGCAACTACTATAACTACTGTAACTACTGTAACTACTGTTACTACTATAACTACTGTAACTACTGTAACTACTATAACTACTGTAACTACTGTAACTACTATTCCTACTGTACCTACTGTAACTACTATAACTAATGTAACTACTGTAACTACTACAACTACTGTAATTACTGTAACTACTATAACTACTGTAACTACTGTAACTACTACAACTACTGTAATTACTGTAACTACTATAACTACTGTACCTACTGTAACTACTGTAACTACTGTACCTACTGTAACTACTACAACTACTGTAATTACTGTAACTACTATAACTACTGTAACTACTGTAACTGCTGTACCTACTGTAACTACTACAACTACTGTAATTACTGTAACTACTATAACTACTGTAACTACTGTTACTACTATAACTACTGTAACTACTGTAACTACTACAACTACTGTAATTACTGTAACTACTATAACTACTGTAACTACTGTAACTACTATACCTACTGTAACTACTGTAACTACTGCAACTACTGTAATTACTGTAACTACTATAACTACTGTAACTACTGTAACTACTATACCTACTGTACCTACTGTAACTACTGTAACTACTGTAACTACTACAACTACTGTAATTACTGTAACTACTATAACTACTGTAACTACTGTAACTACTATACCTACTGTACCTACTGTAACTACTATAACTACTGTTACTACTGTAACTACTACAACTACTGTAATTACTGTAACTACTATAACTACTGTAACTACTGCAACTACTATACCTACTGTAACTACTATACCTACTGTACCTACTGTAACTACTATAACTACTGTAACTACTGTTACTACTATAACTACTGTAACTACTGTAACTACTACAACTACTGTAATTACTGTAACTACTATAACTACTGTAACTACTGTAACTACTGTAACTACTATACCTACTGTACCTACTGTACCTACTGTAACTACTATAACTACTGTAACTACTGTAACTACTGTTACTACTATAACTACTGTAACTACTGTAACTACTGTAACTACTGTAATTACTGTAACAACTGTATGTGGTCATGTGTCTTTGGCACAGTGCTTTAGTAAAGCCATTTACAAAAACTCTAACAGACATTAATCATCACAGACAGAACGGAACCAGAATGGACAGCCCAAACCACTGATGTATCGTAGAACAACTAGATATACAGGGTTTCTCTCTCTCTCTCACACAAACACCCACACAAACACACACACACACACACACAGACACACACACACAAACACCCACACAAACACAAACACCCACACACACATACACACACCCTTACATACACACACACACACACACACACACACACACACACACACACACACACACACACACACACACACACACACACACACACACACACACACACACACATACACACACACACACACACACATACACACGCAAAAAAAATAACATTGAAGTTGTTTATTTTTCTCTGTGTCTGTCTGCCTCTCTCCCTCTGGGCTCCCAGCATCATTCACAGACACACAGCTGAGATCTGTCTGGTGCTACAGTCACTGCCTGACAAAAACCTCACAGACACTGGCTGACACTCACACTCACTAAAACACACACACATACACACGTACACACACACACACATATACACACACACCTTCAGCTTCATCCCAGCTGTATTCATGAGTCAGCACTCTGTGAGAATATAGTATGGATTCCTCCAGCATCCATATGCCCTCTAGACAGTGTAGCAGAGAAACACACCATCAGTGTACAGTAGCAGCCATTTAGGCAGCCAATTTGGACCAGACCTATCACCATGCAGCACAATACAAGACAATAGGTGTTTCTACACAACTCACATGCAGGTTACAGGATACACATCCATCAACCTGATATCATCTCTGGTGAAATGGAACTCACATTGAAGACACTGTAAAACACCAGAATGGAAGAGGCATTGAAGACACTGTAAAACACCAGAATGGAAGAGGCATTGGTTGCCCTATTTGTAGTTGTCTGTTGTGTGTGTGTGTGTGTGTGTGTGTGTGTGTGTGTGTGTGTGTGTGTGTGTGTGTGTGTGTGTGTGTGTGTGTGTGTGTGTGTGTGTGTGTGTGTGTGTGTGTTGTGTGTGTGTGTGTGTGTGTGTGTGTGTGTGTGTGTGTGTGTGTGTGTGTGTGTGTTAGTGGGTAGAGAACTGTATAATGAACATTCATGATGTCATCCATGATGTATATCCCAGTAGTCTTCTAATTTCTCCTCTCTCTCTCTTTACCCTCTCACAACCTTTTATTTCCTTTCTCTCTCTCTCTCGCTCTCTCTCTTTCTCTGTCTCTGTCACTCTCTGTCTCTCTCTCTCTGTCTCTCTGTCTCTCTGACTGTCTCTGTCTCTATCTCTTTTTCTCAACCTAACCATCCTGCTCTTCCTCTCCCCTTCTCCTTCCTCTTTTCCTGCTGTCTCTGCAGTCTGATCCTCTAGAGGAAGTCAGCGTTCCTCAGTAGAACAGTACATGTCAGCTTTACATAGCACACTGCAAAGGTGAGGACCCAACACGTACACACACGCACACACAATCACGCTCAGACACGCCAACACACAACCCACACACGCAAATACCTCAATCAAAATCGTAGGTAGATACATATAGACATAACAAAACATTAAACACA
>CM042378.1:31237010-31249510 GCA_023634145.1 Thymallus thymallus | reverse complement strand
CTCACCACAGCCCCCCACACACATATCACCACCCCCCCACACACACACCTCACCCCCCCCCCCCCACACACACACCTCACCACACCCCCACACAGAAACACACACACACACCTCACCACAACCCCACACAGAAACACACACACACACACACCTCACCACAACCCCACACAGAAACACACACACATATCTCACCACAACCCCACACAGAAACACACACACACACACACACCTCACCACTAAACCACACACAAACACACACACACACATCTCACCACAACCTCACACAGAAACACACACACACACACCTCACCACACCACCACACCTCACCACACACACACACAAACACCTGCTCTCTCCTCAGTGTGGCAACATCCCTGTCTAAACCTGTCCTCTCCTCAGTATGGCAACATCTCCGTCTAAACCTGTCCTCTCCTCAGTGTGGCAACATCCCTGTCTAAACCTGTCCTCTCCTCAGTGTGGCAACATCCCCGTCTAAACCTGTCCTCTCCTCAGTGTGGCAACATCCCCGTCTAAACCTGTCCTCTCCTCAGTGTGGCAACATCCCCGTCTAAACCTGTCCTCTCCTCAGTGTGGCAACATCCCCGTCTAAACCTGTCCTCTCCTCAGTATGGCAACATCTCCGTCTAAACCTGTCCTCTCCTCAGTGTGGCAACATCCCCGTCTAAACCTGTCCTCTCCTCAGTATGGCAACATCTCCGTCTAAACCTGTCCTCTCCTCAGTATGGCAACATCCCCGTCTAAACCTGTCCTCTCCTCAGTGTGGCAACATCCCCGTCTAAACCTGTCCTCTCCTCGTTTTCCTTATTATCCTCCTCCTCTACCTCTTCATCTCCCTCTCCTCCCTCCCTACCTCCCTCCCTGCCTCCCTCCCTCATTCTTTAGCAGTGTCTCTGATCGTGTCTGTGCTAATTAAGGGTTTTGAAAGGCCCAGGAACAAACACACACTTTCAGAGCAGAGCACAGGAACGCATGAGCGTGCACAAATTGCCTCAACACATAGCTACACAGACACACAAACACACATGACACACGTGACACACACACATTCACGCACCACCTCACCAGCATGCAACAGAACAACACAGACTAGTACAGACTCAGTGCTAACCAACAAAGTACAGCCAAGACCAGCTCAAAATCAATCCATCAATCAACCAATCAACCAATCAATCAAACTATCTATCCGTCCAGCCAAGCAGGTTAATGCAACGAGAAGATATCAAGTGCAGAAACAGAACTAGCAAAAGGCTATAGCTTTGCTTTGCTTCCCCAAATATTATCCAGATATGGAGGAAGGCTGGTTGTTACAGAATGTTTACAATCTCCCCCACTCGGGTTCTCTACAGCATCAATGCAACTGAGCCAAGGCAGACATTTTGTGTCAAGCAAGTAGGGGACATCATCACATATCTTCACCAGTACATGGTGGCTATAGGGACTTGGGATGGATTTAGGATAGGGTGAACACGTGTTATTGGAGGACACAAAGTCATCAACAGGGAACAATGAAATCCCTTCACCACAGCCCCTCCCTCAACAGCAGCTCAGGCACTCAGAACACAGGTTGACCATGCAGGTTGAATACGTTTATTCTGTGTTTGAAGACCATTCTGCGAGTTACAGCAGCAACATGTAGAGTGAGGTAGTGGGTAGTACAGCACTGTAACACTTTTCTCCTGCTGTCTGGCTGAGGCTCAGGCCTTTAGAGACACCCTGGTGAAGTAAAGGTGTAACTCAGTAGGTAGAACATGGTACTTTCAACGCCAGGGTTGTGGGTTAGATTCCCATGGGGGACCAGTATGAAAATGTAAGTCACTCTAGATAAGAGCGTCTTCTAAATTACGAAACATTTTAAAAGTTGTTGCTAGCACAAGGGAGCAGCAAACAAACCGTTTACAAAATGATGTGGAACCCTGTTCCTCTAAAGCCCTGATGTAGTTTACCCATGAGTACAGAGTATGGCTTTACAAAATTTGATGAACCCTGTTCCTCTAAAGCCCAGATGTAGTTTACCCATGAGTACAGAGTATGGCTTTACAAAAGATATGAGATATCAGTAGGATAACAATAGGATTTATTAGAACATAATCAACAATCGCATGTGTGGTCGTAACCAAACAGAGAATCAATTAAGCCCGCAAAATAGTGGGCTATGTCACACTACTGAATCACCAGAAATATAAAGATGGATCATTATGAAACTCTTTTTATCATTTAAAATAGAATAATTCAGGTTTGTTTTAATCAAACAGAGTGCATGCAGAAAACTGCTGACCTCAATCAATCTGGTCGGGGAGGAGGAATGGGGTTGGGGGGGGTTAGACAAAGTAAATATTATAGACCTTGGTAGAAAGTGAAACTACAGTGCTAATAATGAAGGCATGTGTGTGTGTGTGTGTGTGTGTGTGTGTGTGTGTGTGTGTGTGTGTGTGTGTGTGTGTGTGTGTGTGTGTGTGTGTGTGTGTGTGTGTGTGTGTGTGTGTGTGTGTGTGTGTGTGTGTGTGTGTATCAAATGGAGGGAGACAGTGACTATGATAGAAACATATAGTGTACAGAAGTGGTTTGAGTCTAGTACTTCTGAAGACATAATAAACTCAGTAAGACATGTGGCTTTTAATGACGGACACGACCTTCCTTTCAACATTAATATCTCTTCATAATCACTCTACTTTCCTGCAAAATGCAACATCTCCTCATCTAACTCAATAACCTCTTTTTCTGACTATGCCCCAAACAACAAGTAACATCTTAAAGGTCCAATGCAGACGTTTTATCTCAATATCAAATAATTTCTGGGTAACAGTACCTTACTGTGACAACTAACAAACATAGTTTATGAGCAAAGAGCAATTTCTCAAGCAAGAATTTAGCTAGGACTGTCTGGGAGTGGTCTGAGTGGGAGGGGGAAATGATAAAACTAGCTGTTATTGGCAGAGAGTTTTGGAACGGTCTTTCTTATTGGTCTATTAACTAATGATGTCACCAGGCAGGCCAAAACTCGATCCCACCACAACAGGATGAAATGTCAGGTGGTCTTTTAAAACAGCTCTTACACTAAAAGGGGCGTTATTATAACTTCCACAATTTCACAGTTTTATTCCAACCTCATAGAGTGGAAATATATGTATAAAACACTGACTGCACTGGACCTTTAAATGATGTGGAATGTCAAATGATCAATTGGCTTGAGTTGAATGACATTGCTTGAAACCCATTTCCCTGTCAGGTGTGCTCTCCCTCTTTAAGGCCATTCACAAATACATTATCGATATAGAATATCCTTTATATAACAATAACCACTACAGTATCTGCACAGGACTAATATAAACTCTCCGATCCTAATGATCTCATTAACAATACAAAGCAAACATAATGTTCTCTTGTTGATTACTGTATTTAAATTTGACAAAATATAACGGACTACATTTAATAATGCACAGGCCTAGTGTTTCTTTTGGTCATGGATTCAATGTATTGCAGTCTAATGATTAGAGAACAGTCTGACGATAGTTTCTAACAAACCAGCAGTATAGTTATTCAACTGGCAATCTGAGCGTCCCTCTGTCGCCCTCGTGTGGATAACATCTATAATGTCAATCTGCAGCGAATGAGCTTCAAGTGCGCACTGGAGAGTATCGCTCTCGTTCAGACTTGCGGTCTTTTCTAGATAATTCGTTGAACTTTCATGTGAAAACAGTAACAAGAAAATGGGGACACAATGGTGTATATATATTACCCATCGGGCAAAACTTGATTCATTAGCACATTTTCAATTGTTCATATCCCAAAGATGTGTCCCTCTCTGTATCTTTCATTTGATTTAACTAGGCAAGTCAGTTAAGAACAAATTCTTATTTACAATGACGGCCTACCCCGGCCAAACTCGGACGACGCTGGGCCAATTGTGCACCGCCCTATGGGACTCCCAGTCACGGTCGGTTATGATACAGTCTGGATTCGAAACAGGTTGTCTGTAGTGACGCCTTTAGCACTGAGATGCAGTGTCTTTGACCACTGCGCCACTTGGGAGCTAGCTACTGTCGTAGTTGCACGCCTTCCCGACTCTAGCCTACCTTGAGTAGGCTATAATTGCAGAGTAGCAGTGAATTCCCATGTCCTTGCCCACAGCAGCGCAACTAAAAATGTAATCAAGCCACTAGAGATTTCAATGTATCATTCTGCAATGCACAGACAGACACAGCACAGTATAGCGCCATTACCAAACACATTACCTCTAAGTTGTTCACAAACTTTCCGTGATAGCACCCTTTCAATTTGATTTAAGAGTTTGTTTTTATTAAGAAGGCTATACCAGACGCATATTCACTATACATTGATTTAACATTACCTTTACAATAAAATGTTCACTGAAATTACAGAATAAATATATGCAGATATTTTCTTCAAATCTTTGTGAGAGAGAAAACATTAAAAGTGCCTCCTACAAAGCCGTTAGTGTCGATGAGATAGATAATCCGAAGCATTGTTCTTAAGAAATTGCGTGGAATTCCAGAAAACCTTAAGCGTCATCATATAATATATTCACAAATGTTCTTTTCATCCTTGGGTGAGCACGTCCATGAGAATTGCACCCAGATATAGACAGTAGTCATCTTTAATAATAATAATAATAATGATAATAATAATATGTAAAATGAAATAGAACACTGAACCGTGTGTGTTACAGTGTCTCTAGTAATACGTGAGTGATAGTTCTGAGCAAATCCCTCACCACTGCAATGGAGCGAGTGCATGCAGCAAACTGCAATTTAATTAATTTTTAGTTTTTCTTTATTTCCTACAAACTTCATGTGCACGGCACCCGGGCGTTTATATATCCACGTAAAAGATCGAGAGACAGAAACATGAGCACAACGGACATCCTGCTCCAGCTTCCCTCACGCACAGGGTTGCTCCACGCCACCATTTGAGAGCGTATGAAGGGCTCGATTTGATGGGATATATTTTCGGATGTTGTGATTCTCCCGGTGCCTCTCTCGTCTTTCTTGTTCTCTCACTCTCCTCGGCATATAGACCAATCTGTTCCATATAAAAATAAGGGTTGATAACATTGCTGGCTACTCTGAAAAAAGGCACTTCATTGAATATCTGAGAATGGCCTTCCTCCAAAGCGATTTTTGGGGAAAACGTTTAGTAATATAATTTTTCATTTTATTTTCATGCTGCTTTTTTGTTTCGTTTTTGTTCCGTGGTTTTGTTCCTTTTGGGGTATGGAAAAGTGAGAATGTGTGTTTGTATGTAGCTTATGCTATTCTCCGTGTGTTAGAACCGATATGATTTCTCCAGTATTTCGAGGTAATCCGGCTTGGTTTGGAGTTTGGCCCTTAACTCGAGGTAATCGCTTTGGGATGGGTCAGGGAAGCAGCCTTTACCCGCTGTGAACAGCAACGTCTCCTTGAGTCGTGCGTCCTGTTGTAAGTCCGGGTATTGCATACCGGGCGGGTGTGCGTGTGCGACGTGCATGTCCTTTAGTTTCGGGACCGTTCCATACAGACAGTCTACGAAGCCAACAGTCGGTGTGGGTCTCTGGCTGTCAATCACGGTGGGACACAGTCCGCCATTCTCGTGAAAACCCGATACATCCCCTGTATTGTGGTTTACCGTGACGATAGTGTTGAGCTGTGAGTTAGACACGGCTAGGGTCCATTCCCTCTCCTTTTCTAAGAGGGTTCGGTAATTACTGTTGTTCTCTTTTGTTTCTGAAAACTGCCCCCGCTCCTCCTCCCCTATCTCCCCCTCTCGGGGCTTGTAAATGGGGTTGTTGCACATCTGCGTCACAGGGTGAGGAATGTAATCATAGACGTGACCGTGAGTGTGTGTGTGGCCAACGTGATCGTGAGTGTGTGTATGTGTGTGTCCGCTGGGTGGCTTTTCTGGTGAGCCTATGTTTCCACTGCTGGTCTGTCTCGGCGGATCCTCGAATATCCTGCACTGCATCTGGATTCCCGTCAGATCCACCTCAGAGCGTTTCCGGAAGGGCAGCTTCTTCCGTCTCCGCAGAACGAAGGCAAAGAGGCCCGCGGCCAAGAAAACCGCTGAGATGAACAGAATGAGAAGACTGAGGATGAGGACTGATAGAGGCACAGGCCCCCTCCCCCCAGCCTCCCCCAGACCAGAGCTACCGGTGGTCATGTCATCAGAGGGGAGGAGAGCTGGGGAGGGTCCGGATGAGTACTTCAGCTCTGGACAGATGATTTCAGCATCCAGCGACCTCAGATCCTTTCCAAAGGCAAAATCAGGAGTCTTACAGATGACATCACTAACCATGATGACAGAAGACAGCTTCTCCATCCAGGTTTTGAGGGGGATGATGTCACAAGAGCAGTCCCAGGGGTTCTGATGAAGGTCCACCTGGACGATGGAATGCAGGTGTTCTAGAACACCATGCACGGGCAGGTACAGGAAGTAGTTATTGCGGAGGTTGAGTCGCGCCAGGCTGGTGCCTGCAAAGGCGTCGGTCGGGAGGGTGCGGAGGAGGTTATCGTTGAGGAAAACAAGCTGAAGGCTGGGCATGAGAGAGAATGACGCTGGCTGGATCTCACGAATCACGTTATACTCAAAATAAAGATAACTCAACGTCTGTAAGCCCCGGAACATACCGGGAGTTAGCTTCTCAATGTCGTTCCCATTCAGATACAAACTCTTCAAGTTGGGAAGGTTGATAAACGCCCCTTCCTGGACGTACGATATCCGGTTATTCCCCAAGTGTAGTAAATCCAAACTGGAAAAGTTCCAGAAATCAGACCGGTAGATTTTCTGTATTAGATTCCCGCTCAGGTAAAGTTTCTTGGCATTGAGGGGCCTGGGCAGTAGCTCTGAGATATTATGAAAACCCTTCTCTTTACAGTTGACCGTTAGCCCCAGGTCATTGATATGGAGGTTGCAGGTACATCCAGAGGGGCAGATGATAGGGATGGGGGGGCGGGTCTGGTAGCCAGCTATGGGGGGCTGGTTCAGGCCAGGATAAAGACTACGAGGGGTTGGAGGGTTTTTGGTGGGCCTGGGCCGTTTGGTGGGTTTAACATGTCTCTCTTTGTACTCCACAGACGACGCCGTGTTGTGGAATGACGATAGCATGGAGGACGGTTTCGTTGGCCACGTGTTCTCATTGTTAAACGGAGACCGGGGGATTCCCAGTTTGGCCTCGATTTCCACGTCTGAAAGTAACGGACAGAGCTCACTGCGTTTGATCTCTCGTAAATCTTTCCCGTGCAAGTGGAAGGGGTACTCGCAGGTGATCTCCCCGACCAGTGCGGTGTAGGGAACGCGTTCTAACCATGTTTTTAGCTGAACTATATCGCACTCACAGATCCACGGATTCTCCTCTAGCTGAATTTCCATCAGGCTCCGCCCTATATATTCCAATGTACCCTTATATGGTAAAGTCTTTAACCGGTTTCCCCTCAGGTCCAGGTGTGTTAGTGACACCGACCTGAATAGGTAGCAGGGCAGGGCTGGTATCAGATTATCATTTAGGATGAGTACCCTGAGTTTGTGGAGGTTCCTGAAGGCTCCGCTCTCTATCCTCTTGATGACGTTATAGTCCGCCTGCAGGTATTCCAAGCTTTCCAGACCCAGGAAGGTGTCATTCCGGAAAACCTCTAGTTTGTTCTCATGCAGGAACAGCCGTTTCAGAATTCCCAATCCGTTAAACGCTCCGGCGTGGATGTCCTGTAGTGCGTTATTCCCCAGATTAACGGACACGGCATTGTTGAGGTGAAGAAAACTGTTGAAGTACAGCTTCCTCATGGAGTTCCTCTGCAGGTTGAGTTTGAAGGGCCGCGTCCATATCTGGGAGATCTGACTGATGTTTGTAAATCCTTTGCTGTCGCAGTGGACGTGAAAGATGCCCTCTTTGACTTCGCAGTAGCAGGGCTCGAAGCAGGGCTCGTCGATCTCCTCCGAGTCCTCCAGCAGTGGGATCGGGGTGGTCCATCCTAAGGCTATGGTGCTCAGCAAGGTAACCCACAGCATCCTCACTGAGACCTGATGAAGTCACGGCTATGGCAAGCCACTTCACAGCACTGCAACCATAGAGAAGAGAGAGAGAGGGAAAGGGAGAGGGTGAGGGGGGCACACACACACACACAGAGGGACAGTGGGTGAAGAGTGAGAAAAAGAGAGGAGAGAAAGAGAGAGAGATATCCAGTTATGGGAGGTGTGCATGGAAATGAATGAATACAATGACATTGGTGTATCAATGTAACCCACTCACTGTTTAGCTCATTGCACACCAACCTAAAAAGAAATCTCTTCTATTAGACCTGTGTTTAAGGTTACCATATTTCACAAAACCGAGGTTGCAATAAATCAAACTCAAAGATGCTTATCTCAAAAGAATAAATGAAGGCAATAGCAAGTAGCATTGAAGGGTGGAGAGGAGAGGAGAGGAGAGGAGAGGAGAGGAGAGGAGAGGAGAGGAGAGGAGAGGAGAGGGGAGGAGAGGGGAGAGGAGAGGAGAGGTGATCTCTGTGTATTTATTAAATAACATGGCCAACCTCTCCCGGTAAATAAGACACCGGAGGTCGCTGTGTTGTTGTGAAAATTAATGACGGTGCGGTTTCGCCAGATTAATCATACCATGGCGTGAGCTATACCCCCGTTAACCGAGGGACTGGACAGGGACAGAGCTGTCATCAGGGCTCAAGGTATAGACCAGAGAAGACTAGAGGACGTTTGGGCAATATGCCGTATTTGTCAGATCATTACCGAACCCTTTCTAATCAAAACAGCCTTAGGACATACATCTAGTAGGCTATTTGTTATAAGGGTATAGAATCGAAGTGACAACATATTCCATATTGTTGTCTTCGGGCAGCTGCCCGGGTTAAATGTTTGAGAACAAAGCCTACCAATATAAGATATGTTTAGCCTAAACTCCATATGTAAATATAATATCAGATTTTCTATGAAAACAACTAGATGAACGGTAGATGACATCAGCTGCTAAAGAGATGGAGCGAGAAATACAAAATAACTCTGAGAGGTTCTGTTGGCAAGCGCTACTGTCCTCTCCCACGCAGCATGCCTGCCTGTGCGGATCTGTCGTCTCCACGCTCGTGAATTCCCTTAGCCCCCGGTCCTTATGGTCATTTTAAACGAAAAAAGTTCTTCTTTAGAGCACGTTACCTATGAAACGATCATATCCGCTCGTGTTAAAACTGCACACACACACACACACACACACACACTGCAATGAATGGTGCACTTTGTATGTTCCCAGTGCCCTGCCTCCACCATTTGGCTTGTAATACAAAAATATGCGCTCTCCGAGGTGCTGAAATCCCATGGAAATCAGACAAATCTCCCGCGGCCGCTGTCCATTAAATCGGTGGTACTGAAATAAAACAAAATCTTCAAAACACTCAAAAGAGAGACAAATCGACATGCAGTCGGTCAGAACGCATTCTCCCTGACTCTTTCCGATCGTATAGCATTTCCACGTCCCACAACCGGTGGTAAATGGTTAAATTCCCATGGTATCAGCTGTTATATCCCGGGGTACCTACTCAGTTTAAGGGGATCCAACTTCACATCTCCTGCGAGTGAGGTGCCGGTGTGGCGGGGAAGGTGAGATATGCCGGTTGTCTTCCGTTACGCGCTGTTGAGAGACGGAGAGGAGGAGAGAGGGGAAGGAGGAGAGAGGGAAAGAGATGCATAGGAATGAGCCGCACACATCCATACAGCATAACGCAATTAAACCCTGCACATAGAACAACACACAGGCTGTAAGCACAGGGTAGCTGTAGTATCCATGAAGAGACAGGTTATGGAAACGATGATCTATAAGGAAAACAGAATGAAATGATAAATAAGTAAATTGATCATATATCTGTTGTTGAATCTCAAAGAACTGGCAAACCTGAATAATAGAACAAACGGGGGAATATAAAGTCAAAAGAAATAGCAACTATATGGAAACTGAAATGCATGCCAAGAGTACTGCAGTTGCTTTCGTCGTGATATCGGCTCGAAACCGTTGAATATGAGAAACAAATGCCCATTGATCAGATAGGATAGCCAGATTCCTCTGTTCCGTTCTCACCATCAACGAATCCTTTCCTTTCCCTCCCACGTCAGAGGCTTAGCTATATGCAACACGCATAAGCATTAACACACACACAGATTCACACAACACTCACCTTACTTTAGCACTGCAATTTAACAGAATCCGGAAAAAAACGCCACTAGTTTAAAGATTGTTGAATCTCTCTCTCTCCTTCTCTGCCTCTCTTCATGCAAGAATGTCCTCTCTCTCTCTCTCTCTCTCTCTCTCTCTCTCTGTCCCTCGCTCTCTCTCCTCCCGCTGTGGCAGGAGAGAGAGAAAATGAAGACGTGATTGGAATACAATGTTCTCTCTTTTTTCTATCTATCCACAGCTTTGCTTATGATGCAGGTCCTCAGCTTGCCTGCTTGCTTCCCCCGACGAACGTTCAACAGTGTAGCCAGGCGAAATTGCACTCTCCTTGGCTTAAACTTCCTAGCTCTGTCCGATGCGCAAACCCTTTGTGGATCATAGCAAATACTCTTTTTCGGTCGGCTCTTCTTAAGACCACGGGAATGAGCTTAGAGTGATGAGAGAGGGAGCGACTGGCGAGAGAGGGGGAAGAACGAGGCAAAGATGGAAGGGACGTTGGCGTTGGTTCTGGATGGTGTCGGCGGTGCTGAGAGAAGGAGGAGCGCTGACTGTCGCAATGGGAGCGCGGGTCAGGGCACTCTCTCTCTTTTTTCTCTGTAGGGTTCGTGTGTGCACGCGGAGAGGGTGGTTCTGCACACAAACACAGTGGAGGGTTTTTTTTCTTTTCATGGCTACTATTTACAGAAAATTACTAACTTGAAGACGTTGACTTCATACAGTTTATCTTGTGTGTTTTGGTGGTAGCATATAACACAACTAAACTGTACTTTCCCATCTCCTGAATATGTTATTGCCCCCCCCTCTCTCTCTCTCTCTCTCTCTCTCTCTCTCTCTCTCTCTCTCTCTCTCTCTCTCTCTCTCTCTCTCTCTCTCTCTCTCTCTCTCTCTCTCTCTCTCTCTCTCCCTCCCTCCCTCTGTCTCTCTCTCTGTGTGAATAGAAGGGAGGGTAGCCATTGACTCCTGACAGTCTCTCGCATTTCTATCTCGCTGCAGCAGTAACGGCGCGGAAAAGAAGCGCTCATATTCTGTTTCGTGCCTTTCCTCGCGCAGCCTCCAGCGGGCAATACAACCCCGCATGAGAGCCAGGGCCACATCAAATCGCATGACGGGCTTTGTTCGTTCACCTCAACATTACCATGATTAAGACAAACATCTATTTTCTTGTTTGTTTATATTGTGTTGCCTTTTTCGAACAAGATTTAATGACTGCCCTTTGACATCTAAAATAAATAGTCTATTCTAGGCCACATCCCCTATTCGTGACCTGTTCAGGATTTAACTTTTCCTGTGCGTTGTTGGATTAAAATTTAAATCACTGTTCCATTCTGCTATGTGAAAAGAAGGGATATTCTCTTTTTGTTTCCATGCATAGTATTAGAGCTTAGTTTATAGTCTATGTGGTAGCATGAGTCAGGTGATTTTGGATGTTCGGCAGCCCCAGGCTTTACAGTATCTGTGGCAATTTCTGCGTCCCAGATTATGTCCCAAAATAAACCCCCATTGGCACTCACACTCCTACACATTTACACCCAGCCTGACACATTTTATGAGATAAGAGAGGAGAGTTCATTAGTCCCCGGCCAGCTGTCAGAGGACTAGATACCAGGGTCAGGAACATGAGGCATGTCCTAGGGCTCTGGAGAAGGGAGGACAGAGTCTACTAACTCACATCTCACGCCGCTAGAGAAGAGAGCCCAGGCTGGTATAACAGATTATAAACCGGGTAGTTTGGACACTGGATGCTGATTGGCTAAAACAGCATTCAGCCGTGTAAACGTGATACCGTATACCATGACTATGATGTTTAGCCTTTTTACCTTGATATTATTGCACCTTTTCGCCTTGATTAAATGGCTACATGAACAACTGTTTGACATTGCCGATGTAGAAAATAAGCTTTTAGATGAACTTCAGAGAAACCGAAACGAAAAGAACATTGTGAAACAAAGCGGGCACTTACCTGCTTCACTGACTGGTGTGCAGAAAAATGAATACATTGTGAGTTTGGGAATACATAAAAAATGGAGCCGAACGACATTCTATGGGACTTTTATGGTTCAGTGAGAAACATGAATGGCGAGCAACAATGTATTCAACAACAGTTGAGCAAAGAGGGGCGCGACAAAGCAGCCATAACTGAACACGACATGCAGTCCAAGGCTCTGGACACTGAAATACCCTAGGGCTTGGTGAACAAGGTGTGGTTTGATGTTCAACTTCATTTTGGGAGAAGGGGGAAGGAGCGACTCTCACCCGCAGGAGAAAAACATATTGCACAGGGATCCATGTTTGAACTGCCAGGTGATCCCCTCTGCACGG
>CM042378.1:31209510-31232010 GCA_023634145.1 Thymallus thymallus | reverse complement strand
TGTATATGTGTATGTGTGTGTGCATTTGTGTGTGTATGTGGGTGTGTGTGCATCTGTGTGTGTGTGATCCTCTTCTCTCCCCCTTATTGGTATTCCGGATGTTGCCATAGTGTTTGGCCCAGTGCTCTCCTCTGTTCAGCTCATCTGAATAAGGATGATAATTACATCAATTAGAACATCTCCACTGTCTCCCTCTGACCTGACACACCTAGGAACACAACTCAAGACTCTTTCATTTGTCTCCTTTTCCACTCACTTTATCACTCTCTGAAGCCAAGTTTCGAGACATGCTTTGAGCCCAAAAACAAAACCTGAGTTTACATAGAACAAACAACAATCTCACAACACACCTATAGTCCCCAGGGAGTCCTCTCTTCCTCCCTCCCTCCCTCTCACCCCCTCTCTCCCTCTCTCACTCTCTCTCCACAATTCTTCTCTCATTCTCTCTCTCTCTCTCTCTCTCTCTCTCTCTCTCTCTCTCTCTCTCTCTCTCTCTCTCTCTCTCTCTCTCTCTCTCTCTCTCTCTTCATCTCTGTTTTTCCCTGGGACAGTGGTGTGTGTGGGAGAATTAGGTCTCTGTAAATGAGTTGAGGTATTTTTGGGCTGGAGTAGGGATGAACAGAGAGGATTGTGGGATATGCTGGGAGGTCTTGGTATCCAGTGGCACGTTAGGCATTGGAGAGGACACCACCTGGCCACGATCCCATTACACCTGCCTGACTGTCAGGAGATAAGCACACAGACTTAAAAAAACACACACCTACAGTACTTACACTCAAGAACATACTCATACAAATTGCAAACACACACAGATGCATGCATGAGCACACAAATACTCATACACACATTTATAAACAAACAGGGTAATTGCCTAATGACCTTTGTATAAATGGGGTCAGTAGCATTTGAGGCGGTAAACTTGTTAGTGTTACAGACCCACCTGTGAGGTGAATGCTCACTCATGCAGACACCAATCTGGAAGTTTTCTTGCCCTGACCCCATCCACTTCATATCCAATCAGATGGATTCACCACATTCCAGAAGTGTGTTAATAAAAGAGGATTGTATTCATAATTAACAAATGGCTTTTGTCGGCAAGTATTTTCATTGTGTAGTAGTACTAGTAGTAGTAGTAGTAGTAGTAGTAGTAGTAGTAGTAGTAGTAGTAGTGGTAGTAGTTGTTGTATTTGTAGTTGTAGTCACCGTAGTAGTAGTTGTATTTGTAGTTGTAGTCGTCATAGCAGTAGTAGTAGTAGTAGTAGTAGTAGTCATGCCCATATAGTTCAGGGGACCGGATGGTTTGTTGTGGTGTTCAAACTGACTGTCCCCATAGGTATGGTTTTCCCATCAGCCTGTTCTCCCGTGATAGGCCAGCCAGAAAATACAAAACAAAGGAACAAACAGACAGAAGGTAAAAATAAATATACAGAAAACAGCTGGTCAGATAATTGTTGGACTAGATTGAAATCCCAGGTCAGACTGTGAGAAACGTTTTGGAAAGTTTTGAGTCTAACTGTCCAACACTGAACACCTGACTGCCTGTACCTGCTTCCTGCTTTATGCTTCCTGCTTCTGACAGGGGCTCTCTTTCTGAAGGAAGACACAATGTTTCAGAACATCGTCTGGGGATGGAGACAGACGGACAGACAGATGCATGTGTGTGTAAGTCTGTGTATCTGCGAGTGAGTCTGTGTGTCTGTGTTCGAGTCTGTGTTTGAGTCTGTGCCTGCACTTGTGCGTGCCTGAGGGGGGTGTTGCTGCAATCAAACAGGCGTGTTTGTGTGTTTCTGCACTCGAGCATGCATGTGTGTGTGTGTGTGCCTCCTCTCTCTCTCTCTCTCTCTCTCTCTCTCTCTCTCGTGTGCCTAGAACCAGACCAGGAATGCTTGTTTGAATCCCCAGAGAGCTTAAACACTTCGAGATTTTGTAACAACAAAATTTGACGTTTGAGAAAAATCTAAGAAAAGTCTAATTCTGGTGTGAGACTGTGAGAGCTGGTAAGCAAATACACGTGTGTGTGTGTGTGTGTAGTAAAGCACACAGGATCAGGACTGGGAGTGTGTGATATTTTAGGGCACTCTTTTGACGTGAAACTAATTGGCGCCGTTGGGCCAGTCGCTCAGATGTGACAGCATCAGAGTACTTTTACAAACACACACGCACACACACACACACACACACACACACACACACACACACACACACACACACACGCATTAGAGCAGGATGATAAACCTCTGAGGGGAAATACATGTAGTTTACAGAAACCATTGTAACCGATGCACCACTGAAGAGGTTATCTTCTCTTTTGTAATTTTCAATCCGTTTTCATGATGGGAAAAGTTTGCAGCTAAGATGTTCAGAGGCATTAATTCAGCGTGAGGTCCTGATTGCTCAGTCAGACTAACACAGAACCCACCTCCTCTGTGCACCATCTGACCTGTAAAGATGGGAGGAACATTATCTGAATATGAATCAGAGATGCCCTGGCTGAGACCATGCAATCCTGCTGGATGATTTTATATCTGCCTCTTTATTGAGTCACAAACATAAGCGACTGGTTGGTTGCATGTGTCTGTCTCTGTCTCTCTCTTTCCCCCTCCTCTCTGGCAGGTGCGGTATTCAGTACATGATCCTACCCTCTAATAATGAACATACAAAGAGACAAAGAGCATAGGATGGGAAACCACATCACTCTCCTCTCTAATCTTCACATCCCACATACTCTCTCTCTCTCTCTCTCTCTCTCTCTCTCTCTCTCTCTCTCTCTCTCTCTCTCTCTCTCTCTCTCTCTCTCTCTCTCTCTCTCTCTCTCTCTCACACACACACACACAGACACATGCTACTGAGCCAACCGCTTCCGCCATCCCACAATACGAGGCAACGCTGACTCATCACAGGATGTCAGGGCTCTCGGCCGATCGTGCAGTTGATTGCTGACCCCAGCCCACTCTGGGCCAACCCCTCACTGTGTCCACAGCGAATGAAAACGTCCCCTCAGGGGTACTCCTGACTCCCACTGACTCCTGGGTAATGCCTGGAGTCATAGGAAGTTCCTGCTTTTGGCTGCCAAGTCCTCCCTCTGTCTCCTTAGTTACTCATCCACTTATTTCAGAGTTTACTTCTAAAAGAAATCTTCTTCATCAAGTAAATGCATGAACTGATTACTGACTAATATTGCAAGGGTTATGATCTAAACTATAGAAACATTTCGTTATGAGACCCTCTTGAAGGACAAAGACAGACAAAGAGTGTGGGAGAGAGAGAGAGTGAGAGAGAAAGCGAGAGGGGGGAGAGGGAGATATTGAGAGGGGATAGAGGGAGAGAGAGAGAGAGAGAGAGACTTTATAGATTTTGTATCTGTGTTTGCAAGGAGTTGGCTGCACCCCCTCACATGTCTTCAAGCTATGATTGGTTCAGCTAAGACTTCCTGCTCTTGTCTCCAGGCTGCAAAGAGCATGATGGGATCACCCACACTCTCAGTTCACAGGCACAAGCATGTGCATGCACACACACACACACAAGTGTAACAGTGTTGCTTCCGTCCCTCTCCTTGCCTCAACCCGGGCTTGACCCGAGGGAACCTTTGAACACGTCAACTGTCACCCACAACAAAGCATCATTACCTATCGCTCCACCAAAGTTGCTAGGGAAAGAAACAATAATGTGAAGAACTTCACTAAAAATACTTGAAAGTACTACCTAAGTAGTTTTTTTGTTGGTATCTGTACTTTACTATTTATATTTTGGATTACTTTTACTTTTACTTTTACTAATCCATTTATTTTCCCTGCAACCCAACATTATTTTTTACATTTTGAATTCTTAGCAGGACAGGAAAATTGCTAAATTCACGCCCTTATCAAGAAAACATTTGTTGTCATCCCTACTGCCTTTGATTTGGCGGAATCACTAAACACACATGCTTCATTTGCAAATGATGTCTGAGTGTTGGAGTGTGCCCCTAGCTATCCGTTAATTTAAAAAAACAAGAAATGGTGAAGTCTGGCTCGCTTAACATAAGGAATTAGAAAATTATTTATACTTTTTCTTTTGATACTTAAGTATATTTTAGCAATTACATTTACTTTTGATACTTAAGTATATTTAAAACCAAATACTTTTACTCAAGTAATATTTTACTGGGTGACTTTCACTTTTACTTTTCTATTAAGATATCTTTACTTTTATGACAATTGGGTACTTTTTACAGTCCTGGAAACAACTACTTCAACGTCTCGAGTAACGCCCCGGATTGAACACTACTACCGCTAACTAGCTAGCCATTTCACACCCACTACACACGTACACACTTACACACGCGCACAGACACACACACACAGTCTCTCACACACACACACACACACACACACACACACACACACACACACACACACACACACTGTATTTCCTCTGTGTGCAATCTCAAAAAAATTAAGGGCACATATTTTTTTGTATCAGGTTTAAGACATCACCAAATGTGCATTTTATGTTCATCACCCTCTCTCTCTCTCTCTCTCTCTCTCTCTCTCTCTCTCTCTCTCTCTCTCTCTCTCTCTCTCAATTCAATTTAAGGGCTTTGTTGGCTTTATGTTTACATTGTCAAAGCAAGTGAAACAGTTAATAACATTGCGAATGTCATATTATGTCTATATAAAGTATTATAACAGGTCACAAATCTTGCTGCTGTGTTGCACACTTTGGTATTTCACCCAATAGATATGTGAGCTTATCAAATTGGATTTGGGGAGCAAGTAGACACATAAGGAGAAAGGAGTGTGTGTGTGTGTGTGTGTGTGTGTGTGTGTGTGTTTATTTGTGTGTTTGTTTGTGTTTGTATGTGTGTGTGTGTGTGTTTTTGTGTGTGTGTGTTTGTGTGTGTGTGTGTGTGTGTATATGTGTGTATGTGTTCATCTAGCGACAGTATAAAAGAGGCTGTCCAAGCGTGCCATGAGGGGCTGTGTTTGTGACCACTAGGCCCCTTCTGCTGGCTACACATCCTAGGAGAAATCAGAGTACAAGCCCAGTCGACTGAGCCTGATCCACACCTCTTACACACAAAGACACACACACGCACGCATGCACACGCACAGAAACGCAAAAACACATATACTTTCTCTGTCAAACCATCCCACTCTCCCTCTGTTAAACCATCCCTCTATCTCTCTGTCAAACCATCCCTCTATCCCTCTGTCAAACCATCCCTCTATCCCTCTGTCAAACCATCCTTCTATCTCTCTGTCAAACCATCCCTCTATCCCTCTGTTAAACCATCCCTCTATCCCTCTGTCAAACCATCCCTCTATCCCTCTGTCAAACCATCCCTCTATCTCTCTGTCAAACCATCCTTCTATCTCTCTGTCAAACCATCCCTCTATCCCTCTGTCAAACCATCCTTCTATCTCTCTGTCAAACCATCTCTCTATCCCTCTGTCAAACCATCCCTCTATCCCTCTGTCAAACCATCCCTCTATCTCTCTGTCAAACCATCCTTCTATCTCTCTGTCAAACCATCCCTCTATCTCTCTGTCAAACCATCCCTCTATCTCTCTGTCAAACCATCATTCTATCTCTCTGTTAAACCATCCCTCTATCTCTCTGTCAAACCATCCTTCTATCTCTCTGTCAAACCATCCCTCTATCTCTCTGTTAAACCATCCCTCTATCTCTCTGTCAAACCATCCTTCTATCCCTCTGTCAAACCACACTTCTATCTCTCTGTCAAACCATCCTTCTATCCCTCTGTCAAACCATCCCTCTATCCCTCTGTCAAACCATCCCTCTATCCCTCTGTCCAACCATCCCTCTAACTCTCTGTCAAACCATCCTTCTATCTCTCTGTCAAACCATCCCTCTATCTCTCTGTCAAACCATCCCTCTATCTCTCTGTCAAACCATCCCTCTATCTCTCTGTTAAACCATCCATCTCTCTTCTCCTCTTCTTCTCTTCTCCTCTTCTTCTCTTCTTCTCTTCTTCTCTTCTTCTCTTCTTCTCTTCTTCTCTTCTTCTCTTCTTCTCTATATCTCTGTAATGCTCTACTACCATTTCCATGGCTTTCCCTGTTCTTTTCTCTTCATCATTATATTTCTTTCTATTTCAGACACACTCTACTGCCTTTGCTCCCCCTCTCTCTTCCACCAGGCTCTCTCTCTCCTTCCATCACTTGTTCTTTGCTCCCCCTCTCTCTTCCACCAGGTTCTAACTCTCCTTCCATCACTTGTTCTTTGCTCCCCCTCTCTCTTCCACCAGGCTCTCTCTCTCCTTCCATCACTTGTTCTTTTCTCCTCCTCTCTCTTCCACCAGGTTCTAACTCTCCATCCATCGCTTGTTCTTTGCTCTCCCTCTCTCTTCCACCAGGCTCTCTCTCTCCATCCATCGCTTGTTCTTTGCTCTCCCTCTCTCTACCCACCATGCCAAGTCTATATTCTACAGGCCTGTCGATCATATCCTAACCCTTACCTCCGTAATTGAGCTACCAACTACAAGGCTGTTGGGTTCACATACTGAGCAAGGCCCTTAACCATTGTGTGGTGTTCGGGTCTGTGGGAACCATTTCAATGTTGTATAAAATAAAAACCTCAGACTCATTGTCCTTATCTGATTTTCTGTGAAGAAAATTTAAAATAATACATTTTCATTCAATGCACACTGTGCACCTCCCTACACATTTATATTACATTATGCACCTCCCTACACATTTATATTACATTATGCACCTCCCTACACATGTATATTACATTATGCACCTCCCAAAACATTTATATTACATTATGCACCTCCTACACATTTATATTACATTATGCACCTCCCTACACATTTATATTACATTATGCACCTCCCTACACATTTATATTACATTATGCACCTCCCTACACATTTATATAACATTATGCACCTCCTACACATATATATTACATTATGCACCTCCTACACATATATATTACATTATGCACCTCCCTACACATGTATATTACATCATGCCTGTCTGTTTCTCTCCCTGCCTGTCTGTCTCCCTGACTGTCTGTCTCTCTCCCTGCCTGTCTGTCTCTCTCCCTGCCTGTCTTCTCCCTGCCTGTCTGTCTCTCTCCCTGCCTGTCTGTCTGTCTCCCGTGTTTCTCAGACTCTTTACCCTTTGTAGTGTCTGAAACCACACAGTGTCTTGCAGGAACCTGCACAATGTTATTACATTACATTATATTTATATACATTATTTCAATACATTGTGAAAAATGCAGTATTTTCCCACTCTACCCCAGCCAAGTGCAAATTGGGGGAGGGACACAACAAATAAATAGTTTTGTAAGAGGGCCTTAGAAATAAAGAATATGAGGATCATGTCTCTGTCAATTTTGTTTACAAAAATCACATTTTATCAAAACAAACAAATAGCGTTTTTATTGCTTAAAGTGATCTATTAGAGGTAAATGTTAAATATTAACCATGTATGCTGTCTATATTGCTTGTAATTGATATAAGTCAACATCTAAGTATTAAGTTAACTATTTTTACGTAAATTGTAATAGCTGTATTGTTTTAAAAGTCCAATAATGTTGTGGGTCCATCAGACCCGTGAACATTGGGTGAATAACAAAAAACATGAACAGCACACAAGGGTTAAAAGGCCCTTATCCGCACAACAGGCTCTCCGTCCAGGAGTGCTGTACTGTGCTCGTTGACCCTGTGCTCGTTGACCCTGTGCTAGGTGACCCTGTGGTCGTTGACCCTGTGCTAGGTGACCCTGTGCTCGTTGACCCTGTGCTCGTTGACCCTGTGCTAGGTGACCCTGTGCTCGTTGACCCTGTGCTCGTTGACCCTGTGCTCGTTGACCCTGTGCTCGTCTCAACTGTGTGTGTGGTGTTTCGTGTGTGAGGGTTGAAATCAGATGAGAAGACACATTTCCGTTGTTTGCTGTGACAGAAAGAAGGTTGTGTATATTACTCTCTGTTAGGATATAGTCACATTTACACATGATGCTATTTGAATATATTTTTGATGTACACAGGTTTACTGAGTAATGAAATCTGTCAGCGTATGTTTGAGCCTTGAGCCGTGCGATAATTTCTGTGTGTGTATGTCTGTGTGTGTGTGTGTGTGTGTGTGTGTACGTGTGTTTGCAGTAATGAAGTGTGTGTGTGTATATGTATGTGTGTGTATGTACATGTGTGTGTGTGTGTTTATTTATTTTAAATTTTAAATTTCACCTTTATTTGACCAGGTAGGCCAGTTGAGAACAAGTTCTCATTTTCAAATGCGACCTGGCCAAGACAAAGCAAAGCAGTGCGACAAAAACAACAACAACACAGAGTTACACATGGGATAAACAAACGTACAGTCAGTAACACAATAGAGAATCTATATACAGTGTGTGCAAATGTAGTAAGATTAGGAAGGTAAGGCAATAAATAGGTCATAGTGGCGAAATAATTACAATTTAGCCAGACAACGAGAGCATACAGGTCGCAGTGGTGGGTAGTAAATGGGGCTTTGGTAACAAAACGGATGGCACTGTGATAGACTACATACAATTTGCTGAGTAGAGTGTTGAAGGCTATTTTGTAAATGACATCGACGAAGTCAAGGATCCGTAGGAAAGTCAGTTTGACGAGGGCATGTTTGGCAGCATGAGTGAAGGAGACTTTGTTGCGAAATAGGTATAATATAATATATAATAGCCAATATAATTAAATAATTCTAGATTTAATTTAGGATTGGAGATGCTTAATGTGAGTCTGGAAGGAGAGTTTATAGTCTGACCATACACCTAGGTATTTGTAGGTGTCCACATATTCTAAGTCAGACCCGTCGAGAGTAGTGATGCTAGTCCGGATCAGAGAATCACCAGCAGCAAGAGCAACATCATTGATATATACAGAGAATAGAGTCGGCCCAAGATTTGAACCCTGTGGCCCCTCCATAGAGACTGCCAGAGGTCCGGACAACAGGCCCTCCGATTTGACACACTGAACTTTATTTGAGAAGTAGTTGGTGAACCAGGCGAGGCAGTCATTTGAGAAACCAAGGATATTGAGTCTGCCGATAAGAATACGGTGATTGACAGAGTTGAAAGCCTTGGCCAGGTGGATGAAGACGGCGGCCAGGTTGATGAAGACGGCTGCACAGTACTGTCATTTACCAATGGCGGTTATGATATCGTTTAGGACCTTAAGCGTGGCTGAGGTGCACCCATGACCAGCTCATAAACCAGATTGCATAGCAGAGAAGGTACAGTGGGATTCAAAATGGTCGGTGATCTGTTTGTTAACTTGGCTTTCAAAGACTTTAGAAAGGCAGAGCAGGATGGATATAGGTCTGCAATAGTTTGGGTCTAGAGTGTCTCCCCCTGTGAAAAGGGAGAGCTTTCCAATCTCTAAGGATCTCTGACGATACAAAGGAAAGGTTGAACAGGCTAGTAATATGTTGCAACAATTGGATCATTTTAGAAAGAAAGGGTCCAGATTGTCTAGCCCAGCAGAGTTGTAGGGGTCCAGATTTTTCAGCTCTTTCAGAACATCAGCTATCTGGATTTGGGTGAAGGAGAAGGAGAAGTTGGTGCAGAGCTGTTGGCCGGGGTAGGGGTAGCCAGGTGGAAAGCATGGCCTGCCGTAGCAAAATGCTTATTGAAATTCTCGATTATCGTAGAATCTATCGGTGGTGACAGTGTTTCCTAGCCTCAGTGCAGTGGGCAGCTGGGATGAGATGTTCTTATTCTCCATGGACTTTACAGTGTGCCAAAACTTTTTGGAATTAGTGCTACCGGATGCACATTTCTGTGTATATTGGTTACTGATTTCCCTGAAAAGTTGCATATCGCTGGGGCTGTTCGATACTAATGCAGTACGCCACAGAATGTTTTTGTGCTGGTCAAGGGCAGTCAAGTCTGGAGTGAACAAAGGGCTATATCTGTTCTTAGTTCTACATTTTTTGAATGAGGAATGCTTATTTAAGATGGTGAGGAAAGCACTTTTAAAGAACAACCAGGCATCCTCTACTGATGGGATGAGGTCAATATCCTTCCAGGAAACCCGGGCCAGATCGATTAGAAAGGCCTGCTCGCTGAAGTGTTTTAGGGAGCGTTTGAAAGTGATGAGAGGTGGTAGTTTGACCGCGGACCCATTACAAACGCAGGCAATGAGGCAGTGATTGCTGAGATCCTGGATGAAGACAACGGAGGTGTATTTGGAGGGCAAGTTAGTCAGGATGATATTTATGAGGGTGCCCATGTTTACGGATTTAGGGTTGTACCTGGTTAGGTTCCTTGATAATTTGTGTGAGAGGCTGAGGGGGGTCTGTAACAAGAGAGACTTATTTCTGGAAAAGGTGGATTTTTAAAAGTAGAAGCTCAAACTGTTTAGGCACAGAGTATGACAGAATAGTATGTGTGTGTGTGTGTGTGTGTGTGTGTATGTGTGTGTGTGTGTGTGTGTGTGTGTGTGTGTGTGTGTGTGTGTGTGTGTGTGTGTGTGTGTGTGTGTGTGTGTGTGTGTGTGTGTGTGTGTGTGTGTGTGTACCATTCAGTGTGTGTGTACCATTGCGGGTCATGAATGCTTATGAATGGTCTATTATTCTAGTGGAAACCAGGCTAAATGGAAATTGAACCCAGACCGTTCTAAATGACTCTCAGCATTCTTTTTCCTTATTCCGCCTGCTGTCAGCTGTCAATAACTTTGATTTACAGGTGAGACAGAAATGGTCATCCATTAAATGTGATTCACTTCCTGTCTCACTGAGTAGCTTCAGGGTATTTGACTCATGCGGTCTCTATGGGGAGTATGGACCACACACACAAACACACACGCGCACTCACTTATCTATCTATCTATCACACGCACACACACACACACACACACACACACACACACACACACACACACACACACACACACACACACACACACACACACACACACACACACACACACAGAGAGACAGAAAGATCCACATACTGCAAAATCACACACACACACACACACATGCACACAAACACTTACATGAACACACACACACCCTGTTTTGTGTTTTTGTGGTGCTACCATGTTGTGTTGCTACCATGTTGTTGTCATGTTGTGTTGCTACCATGCTGTGTTGTCATGTGTTGCTGTCATGCTATGTTGTTGTCTTAGGTCTCTCTTTAAGTAGTGTTGTCTCTCTCAGCCATTCACAACAATTGAACCTCTCTTCCTTGCAGGTAACCATGGTTGACAGAGGAAGAACAATGATTTCAAGCATCATCCTCCTTTTAAAGCTTCCAGTCTGTTATTCTGACTCAATCAGCATGACAGAGTGATCTCCAGCCTTGTCCTCATCAACACTCTCACCTGTGTTAACGAGACAATCACTGACATGATGGCAGCTGGTCCTTTTGTGGCAGGGCTGAAATGCAGTGGAAATGTTTTTTGGGTATAAAGTTCATTTGCATGGCAAAGAGGGACTTTGCAATTAATTGCAATTCATCTGATCACTCTTCATGACATTCTGGATTATACAGCGGGTGAAATAAGTATTGAACACGTCACCATTTGTCTCAGTAAATATATTTCCAAAGGTGCTATTGACATGAAAGTTTCACCAGATGTTGGTAACAACCCAAGTAATCCATACATACAAAGAAACCAAAACAAATACGTTCAGAAATGAAGTTATGTGTAATAATGTGAAATGACACAGGGAAAAAGTATTGAACACATGAAGAAAGGGAGGTTCAAAAAGGCATGGAAAGCCAAGACAACAGCTGAAAACTATCAGTAATTAAAAAGCAATCCAGCCCCCTGTCAGTGCAAATTAATATCAGCTGGTTCAGTCCCAACTGATGGCCTACAAAAAGGTCTCATTGCCAAGGTGTCACACAAGACACATCTCATGATGGGTAAAAGCAAATGATGGCATTGGTTATAGGCGCATTTCTAAGCTTCTGAATGTTCCAGTGAGCACTGTTGGGGCCATAATACGGAAGTGGAAAGACAATCATTTCACCATAAATTTGCCTCGACCAGGTGCTCCTCGTAAATTTGCCCATTCATCCTTCCTTCAATTAAGTTTGCCAGTACCATTTGCTGAAAAGCAGCCCCACACCATGATGTTCCCACCTCCAAACTTCACTGTTGATATGGTGTTTTTAGGGTGATGTGCAGTGCCATTTCTCCTCCAAACATGGTGTGTATTATGACATCCAAACAGTTCAATTTTGCTCTCATCTGACCACACTATATTCTCCCAGTATTTCACTGGCTTTTCCAAATGTTGTGCAGCAAACATTAAACAAGCTTCAACATTTTTTTTCAGCAATGGAGTCTTGCGTGGTGAGCGTGCATACAGGCCATGGCGGTGGAGTGCATTACTTAATGTTTTCTTTGAGACAACAGTACCTGCTAATTGCAGGTCTTTTTGAAGCTCTCCACAAGTGGTCCTTGGCTCTTGGACAACTCTTCTGATTATTTTTTTCACTCCTCTGTCAGAAATCTTGCGAGGAGCACCTGGTCGAGGCAAATTTATGGTGAAATGATTGTCTTTCCACTTCCGTATTATGGCCCCAACAGTGCTCACTGGAACATCACCCTAAAAACACCATATCAACAGTGAAGTTTGGAGGTGGGAACATCATGGTGTGGGGCTGCTTTTCAGCAAATGGTACTGGCAAACTTCACATAATTGAAGGAAGGATGAATGGGCAAATTTACGAGGAGCACCCGGTCGAGGCAAATTTATGGTGAAATGATTGTCTTTCCACTTCCGTATTATGGCCCCAACAGTGCTCACTGGAACATTCAGAATCTTAGAAATGTGGCTATAACCAATGCCATCGTTATGTTTTGCAACAATTAGGTTGCGAAGGTCTTGAGACAGCTCTTTGCTTTTACCCATCATGAGATGTGTCTTGTGTGACACCTTGGCAATGAGACCTTTTTGTAGGCCATCAGTTGAGACTGAACCAGCTGATAGTAATTTGCACTGACAGGGGGCTGGATTGCTTTTTAATTACTGATAGTTTTCAGCTGTTGTCTTGGCTTTCCATGCCTTTTTGAACCTCCCTTTCTTAATGTGTTCAATACTTTTTCCCTGTGTCATTTCACATTATTACACATAACTTAATTTCTGAACGTATTTGTTTTGGTTTCTTTGTATGTATGGATTACTTGGGTTGTTACCAACATCTGGTGAAAATGTCATGTCAATAGCACCTTTGGAAATATATTTACTGAGAAAAATGGTGACGTGCTCAATACTTATTTCACCCGCTGTATGCAAATTGCCATCATCAACACTGAGGCAGCAAACTTTGTGGGGACCAATACTTGTGTCATTCTCAAAACACACAAACACAGACACACACACACACATGCACACAGATCTACAGTACATACCTGACTTCTGATTCTGATGCTTATCCAAGTTTATCCAAAGTCCAATTTCAAAGTTGATCCAAACGTCAAATTTAAAGTTAAGGGTTCCGTTTTCTGATAGGGTTAAAACATTACATTTAGGCATTTTCTCCATGTGGTTTAGTTAAGGGTTAAGGGTTTGAGATAGGGTTGAAACAAAATAATAAAAAAACATTTTGTCTACCACTCAGGTTAGCGTTTTTCATCATGAATATTGTTCTGGAGGCAGTTCTGCAGAGTGGTCACTAAAATCTGATTTTAAACCCAACCCTAACCTTAACCACACTGCTAATCCTAATGCCTAACCCTAACCTTAAATTAAGACCAAAAAGATAATTTTTGTTTTCATTAGTTTCTACAGTATAGTCAATTTTTACTTTGCAGCTGGCCTGTCTAAGGGGAAGTTCTGCCACCAGGACAAGACTCATGACAATAAACGTCATCCAGCGTCTAACACTGGGATTGAACAGGCGACCTTCGGATCCAGAGTTATGGGATTACACCACCACCCCCTTCCCCAACGCCCTAGCAAAACCCAAGTCTTCTTCATGGAAATAGTGCTCAATATTGACCCTAGTGGCCGGTTTTGGAGCTATTTCCTGACATCCTCAGGACATGGATAGATGTCCAATTTCAAAGTTAATCTTGAGCAATTTGGCTTTGCATACCTACATGCATACATTATATCACAAAGACAGAAGTAGATAAAACAATGTGAATCCTAATAATGTAGCAGAGAATGTATCATCTTACTTTAGTGCTGACAGAGGAAGTGTTAACACGTCCTGAAAATCCTCTGTCACAACACACTGCTAAAGACAGCCATTAAAGCAGTGTGTAGGCAGCATCTAACTCCTTTGTTTGGACAATGTCTATGACAACAGTCTCTGAACTAGCAGCTAAGTGTACTTACGTCTGTGTGCTTATCAACTACAAGAAACTAGGGCTTGAAGTGTAGAGGCTAACTACACCATAGCTTAGGCTTGACAGTGAAGCTACATGTCTAGTACTAATGGCAGTAGCATTAGCTAGCTTCCCTATGAGCTTGCCATACATATGAGAAACAGTGTGCGGGCGAGTGTGTGTGTGTGTGTGTGTGTGTGTGTGTGTGTGTGTGTGTGTGTGTGTGTGTGTGTGTGTGTGTGTGTGTGCGTGCGTGCGTGTGCGTGTGTGCGTGCGAGTGCTGGGTGTCTGGTTCACACACACAGAGGTGAGAAGAGACAGACGGGAGGGAAACACAAGAGTTGAACAGAGGGAACAAAACCTGGAAAGGTCAGAAAGAAACACAGGGGAAGATAGACCAAGGGGACAGAAAAGAAAGAGAGAAGAATAGAGGGATAATGCAAAAAAGAGGAAGTGAGGCATAAAAAAGACTGGTAAAATGGTCGTCAGTAGATTTTCACCTTCTGCTACCCTCTCTTATAGACAATGTTCCTCCAGAGTCATATTAAACTAGTGCTCAGTGAAGAGTCATAGAGCTGAATAAATACACACACCTAAGACAGAGAGATGGAGAGAGAGAGGGGGATAGAGAGAGAGGCAGAGAGAGAGTGAGAGAGAGAGAGGGTGGGTGGGGTGAGAGAGGGGAGAGAAAGAGAGGAGAGAGAGAGCAATAGGGAGTGAGACAGAGAACGAGAGAGAGGGGGGGGGAGAGAGAGAAAGAGAGGAGAGAGAAAGAAAGAGGGAGTGAGAGAGAGAACAAGAGAGAAAGATAGTGGGAGAGAGAGAAAGAGAGAGAGACAGACAGACAGACAGACAGACAGACAGACAGACAGACAGACAGACAGACAGACAGACAGACAGACAGACAGACAGACAGACAGACAGACAGACAGACAGACAGACAGACAGACAGACAGACAGACAGACAGACAGACAGACAGTGGTATTGAGCTATCGAGACGACTGAGAGGGAAAGGTAGATTAAAGATAGAGATACTAGGACAAAACATTAAAATGTTTGAGTATGATGACTGAGGTTTAGTATGGTACCATATAGTAACAGATCTCAGATGATGACTGAGATTCAGTATGGTACCATATAGTAACAGATCTCAGATGATGACTGAGGTTTAGTATGGCACCATATAGTAACAGATCTCAGATGATGACTGAGATTCAGTATGGTACCATATAGTAACAGATCTCAGATGATGACTGAGGTTCAGTATGGTACCATATAGTAACAGATCTCAGGTGATGACTGAGGTTCAGTATGGTACCATATAGTAACAGATCTCAGATGATGACTGAGGTTCAGTATGGTATCATATAGTAACAGATCTCAGATGATGACTGAGATTCAGTATGGTACCATATAGTAACAGATCTCAGATGATGACTGAGGTTCAGTATGGTACCATATAGTAACAGATCTCAGATGATGACTGAGGTTCAGTATGGTACCATATAGTAACAGATCTCAGATGATGACTGAGGTTCAGTATGGTACCATATAGTAACAGATCTCAGATGATGACTGAGGTTTAGTATGGTACCATATAGTAACAGATCTCAGATGATGACTGAGGTTCAGTATGGTACCATATAGTAACAGATCTCAGATGATGACTGAGGTTCAGTATGGTACCATATAGTAACAGATCTCAGATGATGACTGAGGTTCAGTATGGTACCATATTGTAACAAATCTCAGATGATGAATGAGGTTCAGTATGGTACCATACGGTAACAGATCTCAGATTGCATCTCTACCAAATGTTCTCCAGCCCATTTAGGCTATCCTCTCCGTGATGATGGCTCAATTGTTTCTTGTCAGGGACACTATGAGTTTGTGTGTGTGTGTGTGTGTGTGTGTGTGTGTGTGTGTGTGAATGTGTGTTTGTGTGTGTGTGTGTGTGAGTGTGCATGTCCTCTCAGCACAGCAGTAGACTTTCTGAAATGTAGTACTGTATGCCAAACTAGCCAACCTGAGCATACGGCCTCACAGCATGTGAACAAGGGAAAGAGGAAAAGAGAGAAGAGGAAGACATGTCGCATCTCATTTAACAGTACAAAGATGAGTCTTTTTCCGGGGAAGACATGTCCCATCTCATTTAACAGTACAATGCTGAGTCTTTTTCAGAGGAAGACATGTCCCATCTCATTGAACAGTACAATGCTGAGTCTTTTTCCGAGGAAGACATGTCCCATCTCATTTAACAGTACAATGCTGAGTCTTTTTCAGAGGAAGACATGTCCCATCTCATTGAACAGTACAAAGCTGAGTCTTTTTCCGAGGAAGACATGTCCCATCTCATTTAACAGTACAATGCTGAGTCTTTTTCAGAGGAAGACATGTCCCATCTCATTGAACAGTACAAAGCTGAGTCTTTTTCAGAGGAAGACATGTCGCATCTCATTTAACAGTACAATGCTGAGTCTTTTTCAGAGGAAGACATGTCCCATCTCATTTAACAGTACAAAGCTGAGTCTTTTTCCGAGGAAGACTTATTCTTGGTTCAGGTCACAGATTCAGTGCTACTGGCACAGAGAACCTGCAGTCACCTCATCCACACAAGAACACGCACACACAACACATACCAGTAGCTGGTATTTATGCAGGTGAGTCATGGTGGAGGGATTCTCTGGGCCTCCAGGGGGACGTGACCTGAGATGAAAGAGAGAAATAATTTATATTACGATTATTATACAGCGACACAGAAAGAATGAGGTCATAGATGGTACAGTTTGATAGGGTGAAAGTACTGTACATAAACCCCTCTATCTCAGTCATACAGAGAGAGGTGAGAAAGGGAGAGAGAGAGAGGGAGAGACAGAGACAGAGATAGAATTCTTATTTACAGTGACGGCCTACACCGTCCAAACTCAGGTGGGCCAATTGTGCGCCGCCCTATGGGACTCCCAATGACGGCTGGTTGTGATACAGTCTGGATTCAAACCAGGTTGTCTGTAGTGACGCCTCTAGAACTTTGATGCAGTGTCTAAGACCACTGCACCAATTGGGAGCCTGCAAGTATTCAGACCCTCTGCTATGAGACTCGAAATTGAGCTCAGGTGCATCCTGTTTCCACCATCCTTGAGATGGTTCTACAATTGGATTGAGTCCACCTGTGGTAAATTTAATAGATTGAACATGATTTGGAAAGGCAGACATATGTCTATATAAGGTCTCACAGTTGACAATGCATGTCAAAGCAAAAACCACTCCATGAGGTTGAAGGAATTCTCCGTAGAGCTCTGAGACAGGATTGTTTCGAGGCAGAGATCTGCGGAAGGGTACCGAAACATTTCTGCAGCATTGAAGGTCCCCAAGAACACAGTGGCCTCGATCATTCATCATTCTTAAATAGAAGAAGTTTGCAACCACCAAGACTCTTCCTTGATCTGGCCGCTCGGCCAAACTGAGCAATAGTGGGAGAAGGGCCTTGATCAGGGAAGTGACCAAGAACCCGATGGTCACTCTGACAAAGCTCCAGAGTTCCTCTGTTGAGATGGGGGTACGACAACCATCTCTGAAGCACTCCACCAATCAGGCCTTTATGGTAGAGTGGCCAGACGGAAACCACTCCTCAGTAAAAGGCATATGACAGCCTGCTTCGAGTTTGAAAAGGCACCTAAAGACTGTCAGACCATGAGAAGCAAGATTCTCTGGTCTGATGAAACCAAGATTGAACTCTTTGGCCTGAATGCCAAGCGTCACATCTGGAGGAAACCTTGCACCATGCCTACGGTGAAAATATGTTGTGGCAGACAGAGTAAAGGGTCTGAATACTTATGGAAATGTGATATTTCCATTTTTATTTGTAATACATCTGCAAAAATGTCAAAAAACCTGTTTTTCCTTTGTCATTATGGGGTATGGTGTGTAGATTGATGAGGAAAAACAATAATTTAATCAATTTTAGAATAAGGCTTTAACTTTAGAAAATGTGGGAAAAGTCAAGGGGTCTGAATACTTTCAGAATTCACTGTATGCATTTGTACATGTGTGAATTGGAAACTGTGTTTAAGAAAGTGTATAGAAATGTTAGCACCTACCTAATTAGCTTATATTATCTAAAGTGGCTAAATTGTGGTGTCCAAACACCCGGCATGCCCTGGAGCTGCTGTCAGAGGACCGACCAGGATCCCAAGCCACATCATAATTCACACAGGCAAAAACGACCTGAGGGCCCAGCAGGAAAGGGTGGCCACAGCATTCAAGGGAGTGATTGAAAAAGCTTCTTCCACTTTCCCTTACACGCAAATGGTCATCTCCACCTTGCTACCTCGAAAAGACGTTCATCCGTGCAAACATTTCCTGTGACTGTGCCTCGATACCCAATGTTTACCTAGCCCATCTTCACACCCTGCATGCTCTACTCAAAGATAATGGCCAGAAACTAAACCACACAAATAACAACACATGACACTGTGGAACACAAAGCTTTTACTATCTCATCCTAGAATACACAAGATCTGAGGACATGTCTTTGGCATAAAGTGCAGGGGTATGCTAATTTGGTATAGATCAGTCATAACCCACTTAATTTAAAAGAGACGCATTTCACATCTGGTTAGAAATAAATAGGGAAATTATCTCAACAGATAAAAATGCCATCCTGTGTGCAACCTATTCTGAGCAAAAATATAAACACAACATGCAACGATTTCAAAGATTTTACAGAGATGAAGTTCATATAAGAAAATCCGTAAATTTAAATAAGTTAATTGGTCTTTGGATTTCACATGACAGGGAATACAGTTATGCATCTGCTGGTCACAGATACAGTGGGGAGAACAAGTATTTGATACACTGCCGATTTTGCAGGTTTTCCTACTTACAAAGCATGTAGAGGTCTGTAATTTTTATCATAGGTACTCTTCAACTGTGAGTGATGGAATCTAAAACAAAAATCCAGAAAATTACATTGTATGATTTTTAAGTAATTAATATGCATTTTATTGCATGACATAAGTATTTGATACATCAGAAAAGCAGAACTTAATATTTGGTAGAGAAACCTTTGTTTGCAATTACAGAGATCATACGTTTCCTGTAGTTCTTGACCAGGTTTGCACACACTGCAGCAGGGATTTTGGCCCACTCCTCCATCCAGATCCTTCAGGTTTCGGGGCTGTCGCTGGGCAATACGGACTTTCAGCTCCCTCCAAAGATTTTCTATTGGGTTCAGGTCTGGAGACTGGCTAGGCCACTCCAGGACCTTGAGATGCTTCTTACGGAGCCACTCCTTAGTTGCCCTGGCTGTGTGTTTCGGGTCGTTGTCATGCTGGAAGACCCAGCCACGACCCATCTTCAATGCTCTTACTGAGGGAAGGAGGTTGTTGGCCAAGATCTCACGATACATGGCCCCATCCATCCTCCCCTCAATACGGTGCAGTCGTCCTGTCCCCTTTGCAGAAAAGCATCCCCAAAGAATGATGTTTCCACCTCCATGCTTCACGGTTGGGATGGTGTTCTTGGGGTTG
The DNA here is from genome assembly GCA_023634145.1 of Thymallus thymallus. NCBI lineage: Eukaryota > Metazoa > Chordata > Actinopteri > Salmoniformes > Salmonidae > Thymallus > Thymallus thymallus. The sequence goes on along the minus strand of CM042378.1, from coordinate 31,212,201 downwards.
TACTCATCCTTCTTCTTCCTCCAAACACGGCGAGTGGAGTTTAGACCAAAAAGCTCTATTTTTGTCTCATCAGACCAATGACCATCTGGATAATCCAGATGGTCATTGGCAAACTTCAGACGGGCCTGGACATGCGCTGGCTTGAGCAGGGGGACCTTGCGTGCGCTGCAGGATTTTAATCCATGACGGCGCAGTGTGTTACTAATGGTTTTCTTTGAGACTGTAGTCCCAGCTCTCTTCAGGTCATTGACCAGGTCCTGCTGTGTAGTTCTGGGCTGATCCCTCACCTTCCTCATGATCATTGATGCCCCACGAGGAGAGATCTTGCATGGTGCCCCAGACCAAGGGAGATTGACCGTCATCTTGAACTTCTTCCATTTTCTAATAATTGCGCCAATAGTTGTTGCCTTCTCACCAAGCTGCTTGCCTATTGTCCTGTAGCCCATCCCAGCCTTGTGCAGGTCTACAATTTTATCCCTGATGTCCTTACACAGCTGTTTGATTGAGTGTGTGGAGTCCGTTTGATTGAGTGTGTGGACAGGTGTCTTTTATACAGGTAACGAGTTCAAACAGGTGCAGTTAAAACAGGTAATGAGTGGAGAACAGGAGGGCTTCTTAAAGAAAAACTAACAGGTCTGTGAGAGTCGGAATTCTTACTGGTTGGTAGGTGATCAAATACTTATGTCATGCAATAAAATGCAAATTAATTATTTAAAAATCATACAATGTGATTTTCTGGATTTTTGTTTTAGATTCCGTCTCTCACAGTTGAAGTGTACCTATGATAAAAATTACAGACTTCTACATGCTTTATAAGTGTGAGAACCTGCAAAATCGGCAGTGTATCAAATACTTGTTCTCCCCACTGTATATGTAGACTAGCCAGCAAAAGTCTTAAAATAAACCAAATTTTATCACGTTCACACTTTCTACTGACAAACAAATGGACTAAATACATAACATTACCAATTAGTTTACCCTGACTTGATGGACAGCGCACATAGGCTGTATGCTGCTGCTATTATTAGTAGCCTACAGTTGATCAGACTGAAAAATCGTCTTGTTTTCATCCCATACAGCATCTCTTATGTTTAGATGTAGCCTAGGCTGCTGCAACATTTATGTTGTGAGTTTATGCTTGTGTCTGTCTGGAGTGATAACGTGTTATAACCTTTGCTAAATAAATACCGGAGGAAAGTGGAAAGCCTACTTGAGAGCAAAAAAATGATCTGCATTAACCTTTTATTTCCCTTTTAATGGGTGATGTAATGGAAGGATCAAATCATTCTGAATTGATTTCGACATCCCAGAGAAGACAGTAGAAACTTCCATATGCTCAGCAAGTAAAGCATCCTAATGTGTAATTACCTCTGCAAGCTCCTTGTAGTTGCTTTCCCTCTTATAGTGCCCTGAAGTAAAAGCCAACTCTTGCCGATAAGATGCTTTTGACGCTGTTTCTACATACCTTCTCATTGTGTTGTGCAGTTTGTAAACACAGACGTTAATCCAATACATGAACGATGCAGCTTTTGAATCTGATTTGGGCAATGAAAGGGGTTCTTCAACAAAACATCCACTAGTCTAGCGGTTAGAGTGTAGGGCCAGTAACCGAAAGGTCGCTGGTTCGAATACCCGAGCCGACAAGGTGAAAAACCTGTCGATGTGTCCTTGAGCAAGGCATTTATCCCTAATTTGATCCAGGGGCTGACCCTGTAGGTAAGCCGTCATTGTAAATAAGAATTTGTTCTTAACTGACTTGCCTAATTAAATAAAAGTTTAAAAAATTATAATACATAAAACATTGTTGTTAGCATTAGCTAGCCACTCTGGAGGATAAAACTGCACTCTGGTAGCTAGCTAATGTTAGCACTTTGAGTTAGCACTCAACACAAAAATAAAGTTCTAAAACCAAGAAAACAATATACTGTATAATCTACCTACTCTGTCTCCTGTAGTTTGAAGAAATGCATTTGAATGGAATAATATCCCCAAAACAATACAACCCCAATAGCACAATACAACTCCAATACACCATGTGTGTTCTCTGATCCTAATCCTATCATTGGAGGGACAACATGACAGTTCATATTGCCAAACCTTTGATTGGTTGGAGGACGTCCACCGGAAGTGGTCATAATTACATTGTAGGTCTATGGTCTATGGAAGAGGGTAAGGCCTACGAGCCTCCTTTTGTATTGAAGTCAATGTAGCCAGAGGAGGACGGGAAATAGCTATCCTCCGGCTACACCATGAGGCTAACCTGGAGTGTGTTATTGAGACTACTGTAGACCTTCATTGCAAAACAGTGTATTTTAATCAGGTATTTGTTGACGTTTGTTTTTGTTTATTTCTTTTTTTGAAATTCACTGAGAAGTATGGTCCTCCCCTTCCTCCTCTGAGGAACCTCCACTGGTGTATGTGCATTTGATTATTCAGCTGTGTGTATGTGTGTGTATTGGATTCTTCCACTGTGTATGTGTGTGTATTGGGTTCTTCCGCTGTGTATGTGTGTGTATTTTATTAGGGCTGTTCTGAAGGCTTTTTCATGACAGGGATTGAGAGAGCAAACAAGCCGTTAAAGTGTTCTATGGATTCTCAGCCATGAATGAAGTGGCTTCCTGCCCCAGCTCACCCAGCTCCCCTAGTGGGTTCATTCTCCAGCTCCCCCAGTAGGTTCATCCCCCAGCTCCC
>CM042378.1:31202010-31204510 GCA_023634145.1 Thymallus thymallus | reverse complement strand
CCCCTCAGGGATCAATAAAGGACCTATCAACCAATCAATTAGTGATAACCTGATATAGTCCATCCACACAGACAGTGTGGTGAAGAAGGCGTAACAGGAGGCTGAAGAAATTTGTCTTGGCCCCTAAGACCCTCACCGACCTGTTACGGCAATTGTGCCATCTTCAACTGCAGGGCTCTCCAGAGGGTGTTGCAGTCAGCCCAACGCATCACTGTCAGCACACTGCCTGCCTTTCAGGACATCTACATCACCCAAGAAGACCATCAACAAGGCCAGGGGACTGAAAAACAGCTTCTATCTCCAGGCCACGAGGCTATTAAATAGTCACCACATGCTGCCCTGAACTTTAGTTACTGTTACTAGCCGGTTACCACTTGTCCTCAACCCTGCACCTTAGAGAATGCTGCCCTAACCCTCCCGAGTGGTGCAGCGGTCTAAGTCACTGTATCGCAGTGCTAGCTGTGTCACTACAGATCCTGGTTCAATACTGGGTTGTGTCGCAGCTGGCCACTACCGGGAGACCCATGAGGCAACACACAATTAGCACTGTATCATCCGGGTTAGGGGAGGGTTTGGCCGGCCGGGATGTCCTTGTCCAATTGTGCTCTAGCGACTCCTGTGGTGGGTCGGGCGCATGCACGCTGACACGGTCGCCAGGTGTATGCTGTTTCCTCCAACACATTGGTGCGGCTAGCTTCCGGGTTAAGCGTGCATTGTGTCAAGAAGCAGTGCGGCTTGGCGGGGTCGTGTTTCGAGGACGCACGGCTCTCGACCTACTTCTTTCCTGAGTCCATACGGGAGTTGCAGTGATGGGACAAGACTGTAACTACCAATTGGATATCACAAAGTTGGGGAGAAAAAGAGACTGCTGCCCTATGCACATTTATTAAACAGTTAAAACTGAAATATCACATTTACATATCACATTTAAATATCACATTTAAATATCACATTTACATAAGTACTCAGACCCTTTATACTGCACTTTGTTGAATCACCTTTGGCAGCGATTACAGCCTTGAGTCTTCTTGGGTATGATGCTACAAGCTTGGCACACCTGTATTTGGTGAGTTTCTCCCATTATTCTCTGCAGATCCTCTCAAGCTCTGTCAGGTTGGATGGGAAGCTTCACTGCACGGCTATTTTCAGGTCTCTCCAGAGATGTTAGATTGGGTTCAAGTCCGGGATCTGGCAGGGCCACTCAAGGACATTCAGAGACTTGTCCCGAAGACTCTCATAAGTTGTCTTGGCTGTTTTCTTAGGGTCGTTGTCCTGTTGGAAGGTGAACCTTCGCCCCAGTCCGGAAGGCTTTGGAGCAGGTTTTCATCAAGGATCTCTCTGTACGTTGTTCTGTTCATCTTTCGCTCAACCCTGACTAGTCTCCCAGTCCCTGCCGCTGAAAAACATTCCCACAGCATTTTACCACCACCACGCTTCACCTTAGGGATGGTGCCAGGTTTCCTTCAGACGTGATGTTTGGCATTCAGGCCAAAGAGTTCAATCTTGGTTTCATCAGACCAGAGATTCTAAAACACGCAAAGAGCTGAATCCTTTAGGTGCCTTTTGGCAAACTCCAAGCAGGCTGTCATGTGCCTTTTACTGAGGAGTGGCTTCCGTCTGGCACTCTACCATAAAGGCCTGATTGGTGGAGTGTTGCAAAGATAGTTGTCCTTCTGAAAGGTCCTCCCATTTCCACAGAGGAATTATGGAGCTCTGTCAGAGTGACCATCGGGTTCTTGGTCACCTACCTGACCAAGCCCTTCTCCCCCGATTGTTCAGTTTGGCCAAGCGGCCAGCTCTAGGAAGAGTCTTGGTGGTTCAAAACTTCTTCCATTTAAGAATGATGGAGGCCACTGTGTTCTTGGGGACCTTCAATGCTGCAGAAATGTTTTGGGACCCTTCCCCAGATCTGTACCTCGGCACAATCCTGTCTCGGAGCACTATGGGCAATTCCTTCAACCTCATGGCTTGGTTTATGCTATGACATGCGGGGTCTTATATAGACAGGTGTGCCTTTCCAAATCATGTCCAATACATTTAATTTACAACAGTTGGACACCAATCAAGTTAAATAAAGAATATCACAGGTCAGAATACTTTTTCATACTTACACATACAAATGCATTTTTCGCTTTGACATTACGGGGTATTTTGATGAGGAAAAAATATATGTAATCAATTTTAGAATAAGGCTGCAACGTAACAACATGTGGGAAAAGTGAAGGGGTCTGAATACTTTCTGAATGCACTGTATGTGCAACAATCAGAAAAACATGTGATTCCACACACATTCAAACTCTGCTTAGTCAGAACCTCCTCTCCACCAATTACAGACCTACCTAACTCTGTTTACTCAGAACCTCCTCACCACCAATTACAGACCTACCTAACTCTGTTTACACAGAACCCGCTCACCACCAATTACAGACCTACCTAACTCTGTTTACTCAGAACCTCCTCACCACCAATTACAAACCTACCTAACTCTGCTTACACAGAA